>JPJW01000010.1:0-82565 GCA_000750755.1 Pseudogymnoascus sp. VKM F-4513 (FW-928)
AGTTGGCGTGGCGGTTGGCGTGGGTGGGTGCTAAGAGGGTTAGGGGACGGAAATTGCTGCTGCAGCGGTGTTGTGAGTTTTTTCTTCCCTTTCGGTTTTCCTTTTTCTTTCTTTATCCTGTGTCGCTCTGCCCCCTGCTGGTGGTTGTGATGGAGAGAGAGGTGATGGTGGCTAACGAATGCGGTTGTTAGTGGATATCTATCGCACAAAGGTTAAGAAGGCGCTGGAGACGGTGGAGGGCGGGGAGGGGTTCGAGATCTTTGAGTTGAGGGCTGGGAAGCGGATTTGGGGGGAGAGGATGGCGAGGGGGAGGACTGGAGAGGTGTGAATTGGATGGTCTCTTTTCTTTCGACGGGGTTTTCTTTGGATAGAGCTTTTTGTTTTTTTTTTGTTTTTTGGAAGTTTCTGGGAAAAAGGGGGGTGGATGGATGGATGTTCGACCGGTTTTTTTCTCATCTTTTGTTTTGTTCTCAGATACAGTAGCTAGTTTTCATTTCTTGGGGGTGCGGAGTTAAGAGGGGATGGATGTTACAAAGAAGCGAATTTTATCTTGAGCCAGCCATTTTTATCAAAGTGCAATCAATCAGTCTGTCTTGGAATCCAATACATGCTGTGGGAAAGAGCGACAAATTGGTATATATTGCTAACTTCAAACTCCACTTTCAATCTGATGTACAGTACAGTACAGCTCGGCTTTTCATTTTCCAACTTCCCGCATTTGAAACCGCCTGTTGGGGAGCGTCAGACCGATGCCTTTCCAAACTTCTATCCCGCAACTGGCTCGGGGGGGAGGGAGAGCATTTCTTGACCGAGGCTTTGGCTTATTCGGAGTTAGCAATCTATCGCTTTTGGGCTGTTGAATGGCATACCTTGAGTTCTAGCAACGGCCGCAACGTTCTGAAATGCGGGTTCCGTTCACGATGTTTCTCGGAGCAGGAGACTTGCAAAAGCCGGTCTTCATAGAACGCGACCTGGTAGCACCGCATACTACTTTGTGGTCTGTATATGCATGGGCACAGACACTAGAGTAATAGGTGTACCATCCGCAAAAACAATTGTTGGGGTTTGTATCCGAGCGGACGAGGTGATTGCGAACGTCGCGGTCCATACCATTGGGCTGAATAGTTGCCATTGCTTGGGCTTGTAAAAGAACTTGTAAAGGGGTGGCTAGTTTGGAAGCTGCTGTACGGGATAATAGAAATGGATTTATTTGAATGCTGTGTAATCCTGTGATTGTCTCTGGGTTCGAAACAGTAACTTCGGTGGACTTACGAGCGATATATATACATAATACAGTCTCTTTCCAACATCTCTTTCCAACAAACAGCACATTTCCATTTTGCCTCATAGGTATTCTATACTACTAACACAACCAACAGATAGATAGTACGCCTACGGGCCTTTTGAAGGCTGACAAGAGTCTTAGGAATATCCAACACCAGGATGTATCTCATAGTGCATTGTCCTATAGGCTTGTTTGACGGATGGTCACGTATCATCTACCGCCTATAAGCCAAATTCCGTTAAGATCTGAATGATCAGGGATTTCTAAAACCAACATAGCCTCAAAACCTGTGGTACGCTGTTGGTTAGGCGGCGTAGGGCGGCTATGCACGAGGTCGTTTGGCCGCGGCTATGAGGCTCGTTATTTTATAGGTAACTATTTTACAACAGGTAGCCCGATTGGCTATTTAGTTGTAGTCTGCCTGGCCGCTTTGCAAAGTGACCAGGCGGGTATAACATTTACTTTGCCGCTCGTAATTATCACAGCCTCATTATAGCTACTTTCGATACCCCACACAATTAAGCGCCGGGCTAGGTGAGGTTGCGGGTGGGCTAAGGCTGGCGAACAAGGTCCGTGGCCCCAAATCCTAGAAAACCAACAACAGACATTCTCTTGTCCACTTCAATAGCCACAACAAATACCCAAATACAATTATAATACGTTCCCTGCTTTAATTTATTTATCTTTATGTTTTACGGTTCATAATCAAACTCAACTCTGAACTCGGGCTCTCCTAGCATCTCAACATGATCGACCCGTCAGACAGATTTTGGGTGGTTGGTGAACAAGTCATGGGAAACCTTCATACAGGTCAGGTTATTGACTGGGATCAACGTCGATGGTACACAGTCAAGGGCCCCTTATCACTCATACCGCCCGATGGGGACGTCGATATTGATATTTTGAAGCGTTACGTTGGGCAGCTTGGGCAAACCGTTCAATCCATTACGGTGGATGACAAGGGCCTTTTGATCAAAGTTTCGTCAGACCCAGAGGATGATCGTACATTGACTACCAACTACCCTCGTCTTGCCGCCGCACCATCTCTTCAAGACTGCCTCACCGTTCAGCTATCTCAACTGACCGAAGAGGATCGATTTGGCCCAAACGTGGACTTGGTCAGCTATATGGACGGCCCCAGCACCTCAAATCTTGTTGTCTTTAAATATTTCACGATCTACCAAACAAGGCCTTATATATGGAACGAACTCCATCTCACGAAATCGCTTCCCAAGCACCCAAACATACTCCCATTTGATCGTGTGGTCGTCTCGGGCGCAGAGTCACGTGTTGTTGGTTTCACGACACCATATATTCCCAACGGCACCATCGAACAGAATAAAGACAGGATCTTCAAAATTTCTTGGCTCCAGCAACTATTGGACGTGGTAGACTACTTAAATTTCGATCTCGGAATCGTCCATCAAGATATAGCTCCGCGGAATCTTCTCATCGATCCCAAAACAGATCGCCTCCTTCTATTCGACTTTGACCGTGCTGCTCATGTCGGCGGCCCTCGCTTGCTTCCTGAGCGGAACGATGTTAGTGGAGTTATTTTCACTTTATACGAAATCGTGTCTCGAGATGACCATTTCCGGCGCGTGGAACACCAGGAGCAGGATCCGAACGAGGTGCTAATTCTCGAAAGCTGGCCAGTCAAGTGCCAGCTGGACTGTGAGGTTGGGGAATTCCGCAAACTCTTGAACGAGTGGGTTCAGCGCCGGAAAAGACAGGATGCTGAACCTCCCAAGAATGTTGATTTCACGCCTGATATACCTGATGAACCACCAGCATCTCCTATTATCATTGGCACCGACGATAGCGGCGAGCCTATATGGGGAGATGATCTCATCCAGCGCAGACAAGATGCGTTAAAATCCCAGAAGCTTATAATCTCGTGGGAGCGTCCCCCCGTGCAACTGGCGCCCATTGAGTAATGCACACCGGGCTCGCTGCGCCTGATAAATTTCGAGGGTATTGCGTGATGAGCATCTGTGGAACTGTTGGCGATCAAAAACGTTCTAGAAGTACGATCTTTTCTGTGCCGCACCTTAGTCATTGAGAGGTCGCCACAATAGAGTAGATCCCGTCTGTAACATTTTTATGATTACATCATTATCATGTTTTTCTTCCTCCATCCACGATACCTACGTAACCTTCTCAAACAAACGCATCGGAGACTGATGTTGTGCTTGCATGCTATTAGTGAGATAAGAAAATATGTGTCGAAAGGATATGCGCGCGCACTTTGGCCACGAGAAAATTGGTTGGCCACACAAGCCCGGTACCTGAAGGCGCAACCTGCAAAGATAGGAAGGTAACCTGTTCCTGATTGCAATTGATCGCCCCGATTGCGCATCGTTGCGACTAAGTCTCGGGTAGTTAAAAAGGTTGGTGGGGCCAAGCCACGATACAGCCTTGTGGTGGGTGAGACAGTGGGTCTAGTGGATGAGTGGTGCGCGTAAAGTGGGTAAGGGGGATTGCTTATTTTTGGACTTAGGGGGCAGAAAGACTACGTCTAGGAACACCTTGAAGGATTACTATCCATCCCACCCACATCCTATGATTCAGTATTATACTACTGCAGTGCTTACGGGCACCATTACACGTGCTGCTAACACAAAAATCCATTCGCACTAGTTGGCCGACACTGGGTGACGATCGCTCCTTCCAAACGGGGTCTGTCCTTCCAAATGGGGTCTGTGGGCTGCAAAAACACGGCGAAAATGGTATAGCAAAACAACGTCATTCAAGTCACAGCGCACGAATTCATAGTTTGCATCGACACCAACAAATCAAATTTAGTTAAAAACACGGGCCTATGTACTGATCCACAGAATTGAAATTTTTGCAGCCCGCTGCGCCATCTCCTTGCCCTGCAGCCACCTCGATCGTATCATGAGGCTTGTGCATCTTCCGCCAGCGGCGCTACTTGTCGCGGTTGTAAACGCTTAGTTGTCATCGGTGGGCTTAGAGCCGTGGGTGCGGGTGCGGGTGTGGTGGTGGTGGCCACCGCCGCCGGTGCCGGTTGGGAAGGGGACGCCAGTGCCGGTTGGGGCGGGGATGCCACCAGTGCCGGTGGGCCAGACGCCAGATGGGAAAATGCCAGATGGCAAGTCGTCTGGGAATGTTAGCTAGATTCGAGATGGCTTGAGTGAGCCTATGTAGGGAGGATGGTTCTTACCACCTTGAGGAGCGGGCGCAGCCAGTGCGACGGCAACGAACAGAGCCTGGACGAAGTATGTGATTTGCATCTTGAATTGAGGGTTGGGTTTTTTGACGAAAGTGTTGTTGTGGATTGGAAGGCGAGATGCGAAATGTGATTGAGATGAGGAGAGGCTTTGAAGATGTTGGAGTGAGAAGAATTTCTTGGGAAACTTGAGATGCTTTATACTTGACTAGAAAGCACTGCTCCATAATTTCCCTGGCCCTCCATCCGAATAAAGAAGCTGAACTCCTTGGCCGATAGTAACAAGTATTCTTCCGCCATTTCACACATTATGACAGGAAGCCGATCGGGGCCCTATACTCATAAGAGCTGCGCAAGCTCCATAAATTTTTCATATATCCCAGAAGAGCTCCACATTCATCCACCTCTTTTTGCCGCGCGTCGGCATCCAGCAGAATTTAGATTTGGTTATCCCATGGTTTTGTCTTACTGGCCACACCGAACAAGGGACCCCAGTTAATTGGTTCAGCCAAAATGATAAGCATCGCGGCAGAAAGGCTTTTAGTTCCAGCGGCAGCGGGACAGCCGTCGGTAGTGGTGGAATTGTCCGGCATTTGGAGGCATTAGTGAATATTAGGAGCAACAGACTTGTTAATAATTAATATCGCCATGCAATCAATCCAAAATGTCGTGCGGAGATAGAATATCAGTGAGACGTTGGGGTCGCTTGAAACCTGGGGTACGGTCGCGGATTGATAAGATCTCCAGCCGCGCGCACCGATTGGGGAATATTAGGGCGAAGCTCAAGACCCACACAGGACCAATCCGCAAGTAATCCTGCATGGGAAAACTACCAAAGAGGCACAGAGTAGGATTCGAATAATTCGGTGGTAGGATGCCATTATGTTCGCTGTAGTTGAACGGACAATATTTTCCGTCATCATCGGCGAAGCCACTGAGTGTGGCCGAAATTTCCAGAAAATCATTGCTGCTTCTCAACAACAACCTCATATGATAAGTAATAGATCGCCGGTACCCATATATTAACCGGCATTATGGGCCTCTTCGGCCCCATATCAATTTCCTAGGCCAATAAATATACCTCGTTCTCAACGTGATCCTTCACTTTTATGACAACATTTTTGTGGCCAGGATGCAAATCATGGACGAGAAGCGATTATGCCACGGTGCGCCCATGTCAAATCCTATGGGATGGCAACTACCTGGGTGGTTCTGGTGCTACATAGTAACCAAATAATGGTAACAGGCTGCATTCTTGAGGACAGGATCGCCTCCAGTAAGCACAAGATGCCAGGTTACTCTGACCAATTAGTAGCTGCCACTTCTCCCGTGTGGCTCTCAGTTTACCAACATACCTGCATTGATATGTTGTTGTTTTGCTTTTGGCACTGAATCCCAGACTGTTTCCGCATTTGGCCTACAAAATCCGTCTAGTAATAGCTGACAGACAGCTGCCGTCGACTACATCAGCCTTAACAAATAAAGTTATGGCTTTCGCAACCTTACTACGCGTACTAATCGAAATCAGTGGTTTATTTGACAGAGGCACATTCCGTAAGTCCATATTGCAATCGCCATCGAAGCTTAACGTGATGTTATACATCCCTTGGGCCGCTCCCTCACCCAGGTGCATCTAAATACTACTTCCACAAATCACGTTGAAAAGCGTGCAATATCTGGGCTAATTACTGCCACGAAGCACTCTATTTTTGTTGTGTTTTGGAGAAGATTGGCGTGAGCGGCTCGGGAGAATCTTCACGTCGCGAAGTTTCCCCTGATCGCCAGTTGTCCCAACCCCGCATTGGCATGGGACTGAAGCTTGTACCACATCCACCACCATTCACTTGACGCACTATAAGCTAAACAGCCGTTAGAACTTCAATGAAACATCTGTCCTGTATATGCCCGACATTTGACAAATACCCGATTTCAAGACATCGCCATCTATGGCGAACAAGGCTGCCCATATCGAGATATGACTCTGATATTCACCCGACATAACTTTGACGAAGAGGAATATAATGACGGTTCCACTATATCACCAAATACTTCGAGGCATTTTCTTATTCTACTGGGCTTTCCACTCAGAAGCAGGGTTATAATGAGCCATGTCTTGGGTCGGATCGACATCAAGTTACTAAAGTCAAAATTTCGCCGTTAGCTACAAATCGGATGGCGAAATGTTGAGAACAGATATCCCTACCATATACGATAGCAGAAATAATAGTCGCATCTGTTTTGTCCCGCATAGTGCGTCTGTTCCGCTTTCAATCGCGTCAAAGTAGGATTCAGACCCCCTATCCCGTGAACGGCGTTGTAACTATGGATGCGCTGCATTACACAAAGGTTCCCTTATTCTCATTGAGCCAAGCAGCAAAATCCTGCATGTTATGATTTGCGCTGCGGCATTCCTGCACATTACCACCATATCCTTCGTCTTCAAACCACTTAAACATGTGTCCTACAGACCCTTTCAGCACAAACTTGACAGCACTCGCGATTGGACAAGCCGCCATCACCATTGGCTGTCCTATAGTCTTCTTGTAGATAACATTAGCCTCGGGCTGCGTCAACTCATCGCCCACGAGGGTCAAGGCCGCATTTCTATACTTGTCGGGTTGGAGAAAGCTTTGAGCTGCAAACCAACCGATGTCCTTAGTTGATACCATCTGTAGCCTTTTGCTGCCCAGTTGCTCCCACATACGGGCGAACCCTTTGCCATGGAGGTCTGTGGTAAGGTTCTCAAAGAAAGTCACCGGTCGAAGGATTGTATAAGACATCTGCTGTGGGCTCTTCTTAGCCCGCTGTTGTAGATGCTTCTCAACGGCGTGTTTTGCAGCGAAGTTCTTGACGTAGGTTGGATTCTGGGGAGAAAGCTCCGGACCACCGCGGTCTCCTGACGAATACACAAAGTGCTTCGCGCCATGCATGACGGCAGCATCGACTATAGCTTTACCTTGCTGTTCTTCAACGTCCGAGTTGATCTGGACGCTGTAGACGCCCCATACGGACCCAGCTTTGTCAAAAATATCGTCAACATTCGCTAAGTCCCCCTCAATGACCGACACATTTGAGTTTTCAGCGAGCCTCTGAGCTTTCCGGCTGGTCGCATCGCGGGTCACTGCAACAATTTTCAAAGATGTGTCAGATGAAGCTAGGATGTTCTCAATGACAGCGCTGCCTTGTTTTCCAGTCGCCCCGGTCACCAAGATAGTTTTGGGGGTCATCTTGCTGCTGATATGACTATCCTTTTAGTCCAAGAAAAGCAACACCTTGATAGGAATATCGCCACCGCTCCAGAACGGCGAGGGTGTTGAAGCAATCCTTCGCTCGGTCAGATCCATCACCCCTGCGGATCAGGATTCGCAGTGGCTTACTGAGCTGACGGCCCGTGCATCCATGGGTCTAGATTACTGGGCAAGGGGTGTTAAGGGAAGGAGACAGATTTACCCATCTCTGTTAAATCCAAAAAGTTAACTGATAAGATATATGTCAAATTCCAGATGACAAGGAGGGTGGCCTCCATCGGGAGGTAAGTTCTGACATCTTAGAGCGCTAGCACCACATGTTACGTTGTAAAAGTTTAAACCACCTAAGCTTGAAAAAAAGGGCCGATAACACACTATATTCACTAGATCCCTTCAATCCTCTAGAGTCACCTGGCGCAGATAAAGGCCAAAAGAAGTAGGGTAAGTAAAATCCTACAAAGGGTAGGTAGAGGAAAGATAGGGCCGATACCTCCTGCGTTCACTAGGCTCCTTTGATTCTCCGGCGCCATCGGGCGCAGATAGTGGCCAAAAGAATCAGGGCGAGTAGAATCCTACAAGGTCTAAGTATAGGAAGATTGGTGTCAGGATTTGGAAAGGTTGAAGGCGGAGATCTAGGGCGTGAGAGCTTGCGTGTCTATTGCAAGTGGCGCCAACCATCGCCGAAACATCCACTCCATGGGAGCATCAGGAATGAATAGTCACAGAATAGGGCATAATATTAGACTGGCATAGGTTTCATTTACTACGGGACCCAAGAACTCGAGTCACTATGTACCGCAAAGTTGAGTTGTAGAATTGTAATTGGCAAATATGAGAGCATGTCTGTGGCCCCCCCTCTTTGATCATCAACCCAACCGGAAGCAAAATAAAAGGACAACATATTTGCAGATGACAGGCATTCAATATATACAAATAAATAGCAACAAATATGGACAGTATAAATCAGCTGCGGCCCCCAGATCACGAAGCAGGACCACCGATAACAACGGTCAGGACCTCTGGGTTCGGGTTGTTGACCAATCCGGCGGCGCTGGGCTGACCATCGGCCGCAACATCGTCGTACGCAAAGGCGTATCCCAATCCATCAAGCTCGTGCTCGTGGACAAATTTGCTGTAGTAGTTGGTGGGAGACACGGTGTAGTAGTTCTCCGAGCTCAAGCTTGGTTGAACGTCTCCTCCGGGGATGAGAAGGGTCGAGCGGACAAAAGCAGCACACAGTCTTGGGACAACAGCTCTGTGGATACCATTGTCGTCCTCTGCAATAGCAAATGGACCGCGGTCACAGCCGAAGATATCAACGGGGCCTGGCTTAGCGTAGCCGCGGTTGTCTCCAGCGCAAGTCATCTCGTCACCGACCACGGTGCAGGCCACTTTGCCGTTATCTGTTTGCGTATCAATAGTCAATGGGTTGTCGGTGTAGTGCTCCCAGACTTGGTTGACGTAGTCGGTCCAGTAATCACTGAACGCGTTGTTTTCCAGGCTAATGTAATCAGCGGGTGCCATGATGCGCAAAAGCGTTCCAGCCTCGTCTGTCACACAAAGCGCGTCCCATGGTGCACCGTCGATAGCTGCCTGTTCTTTCAAGGCTGAACAGACTCCGGCAACAGCCTCCGAATCTGTTCCCAGGACAGTTTGGACTCCATCCGCGGATTTTAGTGTGAGACCAATAGGCATTCCAACGAAGTCGACGAAGCTGATATCAGCATAAATGCCACCTTCATTATTTGTCAATTCGGCAAATCCCCAGTTGCTACCGGCGCTAGGATCATCAGGGTTGGTTGATGAGGGCTCGACGAGGCCAGGTTTGCCGCCAGCGTCAACAACGTAGAACTGGAGGTCACCGGCTGCAACCCAGATGCGACCAGAAGAGACATAATCCGGGAATGATAGAGTTGTTTCGGTTCCTTTGCCACCAAGAGCGATAGCAACATTCTCAGTGATCAACTCCGGGGTCGTAGAGGTTGTAGGTGGTGGATAGTAAAATGTTCCATCTGGGAGGACAAAAACGATGCCTCCGTCTGAGTCTTGCCCGGTAACATAGACGTTGACGGCAGCAACGTCGTAGTTGTTTTGCAAAACTAGGCCCAGCTGGGGGTTGGAAGTGGGCTGACCGTCGCCTTCGGCAGGTGTACCTCCAACGAGGGTTCCGTTCGTCATCTCATCGGGTCTGATAACAATATCACCAGCATCTCCGGGATGGACCATGAGTGGCGCGGCTAAACTTTGGCCAAAAAGGCCAGCCGCAAGGGCAACCAGCGCTGTAGTAGAAAGCATAATGGGTGTGGGGTAAAAAGGAATGGATAGGCAGGCAGACACCTATAATAAAAAGCCCGGTGCGGTAGAGGAATGAAAGCAACAACTGTTGATGGACTCAAACTGGTCTGGGGGAATATCCATCGTTTATATATCACGGGCCCATGAGCAGAAGAGACGAGGGCTTCATTCTCACCCTTGCTCCCCCTCATGCTACACTCCGAAGCTAACGGGCTCATTACTATAAGATGCCTGGAGCTAACGCGCTGGTAACTATAAGATGACCAAAGCAAATGATAATTGATTGCTTGGTGGGCAAGAAAATGTGCAGGCTAAGGCGACGAGGTGGTATGAGAAACAAGAAGCTACCCAGGATACCGATCCTAAAATATCTCGCAAACAACGATACAGGCGCCTATAACAGGCGCTTCCTTGTGCTTTACAAGAGCTAATTGAAGAATTGGGTATGTGCGACGATCCACGTGCGAACTATATCCGGGGTTTGTGTATGTTATAGTCCCATGTTGACGGAGGAAGGGCAATGGGTCGAGTTCCTGCAGTAGCGCACGGTCGAGGGCCGATTAGGGTTCGGCAGTACTCTTTAAGGTGTGTTCCAGCAGTCTTCACAGGGAAATAATGAAGGGGAATCTTCCCCAACTCAAACCCCCGCAAGACCCTTCTCCCACATAGGGAAGCTGTCGGCGCTTCCCCGGACCGATTCGGGTTAAACATGGACCGATTCCCGAGATCAGACTGTTGTTTAAATTAACGGATATACCAACATCCTCACCATCGTCAATTAAAGCCGGAAGGCCAGGGCGCAGTCTGCTCTATGTTTAACTGTTGGCGCTTTGCGCGAACCGAAGGATCCAAGCTAGAGCGACAAGAACGCTCGGAGGATGCGATAGGAGCCAACTTGTAACTGGGGTCAAACGTTACACTCCCCCGCAGCGCATCTATAAAAGAAGACTAGCCAATAAGGCCAGATCCCAATGGCCACGGGCAGTCCACATTCAATATGCAGGGTCCGGCGTCTCCATAATAGCTTTCAAAGGAAACTAAAGATAGTTGGTTTGGTGGAAGGAGTGGAGGAGTGGAGGAGTGAGGAATGGAGGAGTGGAGGAGTGGAGGATTGTAAGACAAGCTGGGGGCTTTTGGGGGTTGGAGGATGCGGGATGCCGGATGCGCCGGTGCTGTAAGTGGTCTAGTTTGCTTGGGTAAGGTCTTACGTAAGTAATGCAGAAGTAGCTGCACTTTCATGTTTGACAGAAGTTCGCCACCCTCCAATGCGAGCAATCCATCTTATCTTATCTCATCCCACTGTGCCCCCCACCCACGTGCTTGTCTCTTTAAACTCAAAACAGTTAGCCCCAGGCCATCCGTAGACCCAATTAGGTAAGTGTTAACCAACCCCAAAAATTTCGTCGCAAACACCCTTTCTTCACGTCAAGAGTAGCCCTCAACCGTATGATTTATTTTTCTTGATTGGCGCCCCGGATACAGCCAATGCCTTTGCTCTAACTAACAGACAACACATATCTGTATCTGTGAACGACTTGGAGTCTTTGCGTTCACTGGGAGAGATAGAAAGACTCGTGCGATAACTCTTCAGCCATTCTATACCCTACTACGTTGCGGTTTCTTTCCGTATTGCAACGTTAAAGCGCGCGCATTCCATCTGCAGGAGCCTAGGCAGGGAAAGGATTCATATTGACATTTAGGTCGTTCGAATAGACGAGGACGGCGTTATGGTTTCTCCTGAGATGACAAAGGAGACTGGGGGCATGGGCATCAGCCCGGTTGAGACTACAGGGCATGATGACAGGTCGGTGGACGATGTCAGGACAGATCGGACCGAGGAGCCCCTCCGCGACGAAAGCATCGACACAGATGCGGCCCAGGACCAAGAGATTGGTCGTGCAATCGACGAGCTCGAGAACAAGGAAACCTCTTGGTTTGCCTATTTAAAGACGAGAGACTTTTATATCGTCTTACTTCTCGGGTATGCTAAATACCCAATGCGCCGAGTGGCACACCACATCTATGACATACATGTACTAAGTGATAATACAGACAAGTCCTTGCACTATGCATCACAGCCACAAACACTTTCTCCACGAAGCTTGTGATGGCCGGCAACTCTATTCCGGCATTTCAAACTCTCTTCAACTACGTGCTTCTCACCTTGATCTACACTACATACACCATATATACCTATGGTATAAAGAAATATTTCAAGCTCCTCCTTGTTGATGGCTGGAAATACTTTATCCTTTCATTTCTGGATGTGGAGGGGAACTATTTCACCGTGCTTGCGTATCGATACACAACCCTTCTATCGGCGCAGCTATTGAACTTCTGGTCTATAGTCTGTGTGGTCATCTTGTCGTTCTGTTTCCTCAAAGTACGCTACAAGTGGGCCCAGATTGCCGGGATTCTCGTATGCTGCGGTGGCATGGGTTTGCTCCTTGCATCTGATCACCTCCAAGGAACCAACGGTGGCCAAGGTGTGGACCAACTCAAGGGAGATCTCTTTGGCTTGTTGGGTGCCACGCTGTATGGTTTGAGCAATGTCTTCGAGGAGTGGTTTGTCAGCCGGCGACCAATGTATGAGGTTCTGGGAATGCTTGGCGTTTTTGGTATTTTGATCAATGGTGTCCAAGCAGCGATCTTTGACCGGACGTCTTTCCACGATGCAACCTGGAACGGTGCCGTGGCCGGATATCTGGTTGGATACACGTTGGCCCTCACGATATTCTACTCGCTGGCTCCTATCATCCTCCGAATGGCAAGTGCGGCGTTCTTCGACATCTCGCTGCTCACCGGGAATTTCTGGGGCACGATTATTGGCATTCACGTCTTTGGATACACGATACACTTCCTGTACCCAATTGCGTTTGTGCTTATCATCATTGGCCTGATGGTTTACTTCCTTTCTGGATCCATGCTGGGAGACAGCAAGAAGCCGTGGCTCGGAAAGAACCAAGAACTGGGAGTTGAAGGCTTGGGTACCGCGAAGCGCAAGGCAGCCAAGCTCGTTGTCCGTGAGCGACAGCCCGGACAGCAGGCATGATGTTGTTGGAGGGGGCCATACCTTCAATGGGCCTAGGGATTACTTTCGGGATCAAAGTGTTTCTTCAGTGATTGTCAAGAACACACTGGGTTGTATACAACCATTTACTTTATAACTGTGTCGAACTATATGGGCTATATTTATTACTACTACAGAGCCACGTATATATCCTCTAGTATAAACCGATGCTATCAGGCTCGTGTTGATAATTAATCTTATTACGGATACTGCCCTTATGTGCATTGAGTGAAACATAACTTGGTCGAGATCAGTAGACGAAGTGGGTATAATTAATCTCTATGAAAATACTCCATATTCCTGGAAGAGACGTTCGAAAATCGCTGTCCCGACTGTATAATCTCCAGTTCTACTGGCATAAGTAAGGAAAGCTAGCTCTCTCAAGCATATATTTGTATCCAACTTATTAAACCTGAAAGATCCATCTCACATCATCGTCATTCTCAATCGGACTCTCATCCGCCACAGCCGGCCTCTCCGCCTCCTGTTTCCTCCTATTCTCCCGCGCAAGAACAGCCCAAATAGTCAGCGCCACCACAATATTCGCCAGCAAATACCCTGCCGCAAACCCGTGCCCGAGGTAGTATCGCGGGTTCGTGCTCGGTCTATACAGCTGGGTCCCAAGAACTGCCCCCAAGTTCCCAATCGAGATCTGCATCGCGTTGGCCGTCGCACGCTTTGTCTGTCCAGATACGTTGTTCGCAGGCCAGGCTAGCACAATTCCGGTCGCAGGGTAGATGCCGGCGGCGGCGAATATGGTGCCAACGTAACTGACGCCTGGTTTGTCAGACGGAGCGGAGAGAAGGATAATGTACCCGATAATAGCAACAGTAGAGGAGGCTATAATGAAAGGAGCACGTCTTTTGTACTTCTCGGAGGCGACTGCGACGAGGACAGTAAGGACAGTTGCGACGGCATAGGGTGGTACGGACATGAGCTGTGCCTGTGCAGCTGTGTAGCCGAGTGCTTTGATGATGGTTGGAAGGAAGAGTGAGAGTGTGTAGAGTGGCAGACTAAGGGTGTGGAAGGCCAGGCCATATAACCAGCACTTGGGATCTTTGACCGCACGGAGCACAGATGGCCAGGAGAAGGGTTCGTGGTTGGTGGCATCATTGTCGGCCTTGAGTCTCGCCTGGACGAATTCCCGCTCAGGCTCGGTGAGAAACTTCGCAGTTTTGGGATAGTTATGGATAAAACCATAGGCGAAGACGGCAACGACGACAGTTAGGATGCCCTCCTGTAGTCATATTAGTTCTCCGTGTCTTTTACGTTCGGGGCAACCAGAGGATGCATCTTACCAGGATAAAAATCCAGTTCCATCCATTCAGCCCAGCAACTCCTCTCATATGGCCAATCCCATATGCCAGAATGCCGCCAAACGCCCCAGCTAAACTTGCCGCCGAAAAAAAGAGGGCCACGCGGTATGTCGTCTCCGAGCGTTTGTACCACATGGATAGGTAAAATACGACACCAGGAAACAATCCACTCTCCGTGGCACCGAGGAAAAACCGTGCAACAAGGAATCCATTGAAGTTTTGGCAAACGCCGAGGAGGGTAGCGACAATTCCCCACGCTATCATGGTAGTCGGCAGCCAGAACTGTGGAGTCGTCCTTTTCAGAACTATATTAGCCGGGATTTCGAAGATGACATAGCCGATAAAGTAGATGGTGAGCGTCGATAGGTACTGAGTATCGGTAAAATTCATGTCTTTTGCGAGGCCTTCGAGTTTGGCATTCCCGACTGGTGAGCCTGTTAGAATCCATCTGCGAATGGGCTTATACAAGGGGTGCCATACCATTACTGCGGTCGAGGAAAGAGAGGAGATAGAGCAGCGTCAGTGGCGGGAGGAGCTTGTAATCAAGCTTTCGTAGTATCGCTTTCTCATTTATTTCTTCTGTATCGGATATGGAAGACGATGATGTAGTGGCAGGTGCGCTGTTTTTTTCTGAGATGTCGCGTCTCTCATTCTCATTATCCAACACTGGCTTCTCGTCGGAGACAAAGCCCCTGTCCACAGTTTGGGATGCCATAAATACGAATCCACACCTCGGGTGCTCTCTCGCAGGCTTGATATTTGTTGTATTATGTTTCGAGGTCTCAATTGTATAAGAGGTTGGTGGTTGATATAATAATCGACGGGAATATTGGCATCACAACGTACTCTGCGCTCCGAGCAGCAACTTTTGAGCTTTAAAACAGAAGAAAAAAAAAGGAAACAGACAGCTTTAACAGAGCCGTGCATAGTTGTGGGGTAGCTGCGTATAATACACATGCCCATCTTCACCCCACGTTGTCGTCGTTCTACCGTTGTCTCAGTGGCTCAACAAAGGCAGTGACATGCGGCATAGTCGCCCAGACGGGCCAGCTCCCAACCGGACAGGGCAGGACTATCATGACGATAGCTACGTACCATCTCACGCCATCGATACTCATATTCTCTTGTCCCCTCTAGAACACATCGACAGGGCACAGGGGCGGCAGGGAGCCAACCCGAAGCCGCGGTTACCAGATAACAGGAGCCCCATCGCGTGGATGGGGTCAGGGGCACAATAATAGAACGGCAATCAGTCCTTGTGTGTACACTGTATGATTCTACAGTATGAATGTAGTGGAGAGGAAGGCTGCGAGTTGCATGATGCTGCACAGTTGCGGCAAGCGCAATGATATTCGGTCTGGGTGGGTCTGTGATAAGAGCTGTCGTTGGTCGCTTGGCGGATTTCGCGATTGCGCCGTACCTGGGTGAGATGTCGTGATGGCATCCACCGACCATTTCACAGCATAAAAAAGCACAACCAAGGTATCATTGTGGCTTTTCTGTCGCTTTTAATACTCGCACCGGCAGTTGTGCAATGTGGGGTTAATATATTCCGCGGGGTGTGATGCTGGCTCCATTTTG
Source organism: Pseudogymnoascus sp. VKM F-4513 (FW-928) (assembly GCA_000750755.1). Classification (NCBI taxonomy): domain Eukaryota; kingdom Fungi; phylum Ascomycota; class Leotiomycetes; order Thelebolales; family Thelebolaceae; genus Pseudogymnoascus; species Pseudogymnoascus sp. VKM F-4513 (FW-928). The sequence continues at coordinate 15,986 of JPJW01000010.1, forward strand.
TGTTTTTATTTTTACTGTTTAAAGCCATACAAAGGAGAAATCTTCTATTCTTGAAATTATACATCAATGTGGACATCCGTAATTTTGTTATTCGAGCAAACCAGGCGGTCTGTCATTTAACACATCCTTGGGTATACTCTTTCCTGTCGATAAATCTACATTAGCCCCTTGAGGGACAGCAGCTATTCTCTTGCAATAGGTCAAGCTATGCATACTACATCCGCAGAGCTTAATCTCCTTGATGCATTCCGGTCGTCAGAGTATGATACTAAATAGCAGGATACCATACATCTTGTGAGTTTTGGCTATGTGAGTCTTTTCGCTCTCTCGTAATAAAATCCCTCTTGATGCCAGTCCTTCACCTTTGATGGCTACTGCCTGCCTACCTCTTTTCGCTTTTAGCTGGCATGCAGTATGGCAAATGCCAATGGCTCCTTAGGAGATCACGGGGAATGTTACAGCAACAACATACGGGTTGAAAGTTGAATCAGTATTCAGCGGGAGACAAACCTTACTCGAATCCTCATGCCCGTGCGACACTTCCCGGCTTCTTTGTCGAGACTTCGTGAAACCTTTGAGGTTTTACAGCCCAGTAAGAAGCAAAATGCCACTGTCGTGCTATCCAACACTGCTCAAGCTCGACGATGACGCTTTCTACCCCAAGTTTCTTGCCGGAACGCTGGAAGTGGAACCTCCGCCGAACCCCGCACCCCGCACCCCGCATCTCAGAACCACCGAGTCTTTGATGGGAGTCATTTCTTAATCCCGTTCATACGCCCCCTTCGGCATCTTTTGGCTAATATAGGGTGGATTTATATTGTCGAGCACCACATATTTGTCATATTTGACCTAGACTTTCAATCCCGTGGCCGTGGATTCGCCTTTCATAACGGACCCCCTCTCGCATTGAGCGTACAATGGCCGATTAGCTCGTCGGTATTATTCAGGCTAAATAGGTCATTATACTAGCTCCAGAGCGTGTGGTCGGACACAGACGGCTGGGTCACGATGCAGTTTGCGCTGTGGTAGATATATATAGGGCCTCATTGGCTTCTTACTGCTTCCAACGTCACCGCTGGCATCGTTGATCAGTAGGATTGGTCCTTCCCCAAACCAAAATCAAACACGCACGACGACAATATGGACCGCGAATACAGGCATCTTACCAAAGAACAAGTGGAGAATTTCATGAATTATGGCTTTCTCCGCCTGGAAAACTGTTTCTCCGCTGAGAAAGCCCAGGATTGGACAGCGACCGTATGGCAGCGACTTGGCATGGATCCAAACGACAAGTCAACGTGGACTTCAGAGCGCATCAACATGCCCAAGCACAGGATAGAAAGCGTCGAAACTTTTGCGCCGAAGGCATGGAATGCCATATGTGAGCTACTGGGTGGGGAAGAGCGCATTTCGAAGGGGTCTACAGATTGGGGCGACGGCCTTATTGTTAACCTAGGCACGCCCGAGTGGGAGGGGAAGTTTCCACATCCCAAGGAGCTTGATGGCTGGCATGTCGATGGGGACTTCTTTGTGCACTACTTGGATTCCAAAGAACAGGGTCTGCTGGTCATTCCTCTCTTCACAAACATCCAGAATAATGGTGGTGGAACTATGATATGTCCCGACGCAATTCCTCACATCGCAAACCACTTGGTAAGGACGAGCTTTTGTTTGCAGGCTAACTAGCAAGGCTGATTGCATGTCCAGTACACTCACCCGGATGGCGTTTCGCCTCGAATGGTACCCCGAGGGGAGCAGCCAAAACATAATAATCTTGGCTGGTATTCCGAGGTTGTGAACCAGTGCAGCGATTTCCGCGAGATGACTGGGTCGATTGGCGACGTGGTACTGATGCACCCCCTCATGGTGCATTCGGCATCACGGAACAGTTTACGCATACCGCGTATTATTACCAATCCCCCGGTAGCACTGAAGGAGCATTTCAACTTCAACAGGGAGGATCCCAAGGATTACAGTCTGGTTGAGCTGAAGACACTGAGATCCCTTGGGAAGGAGAACTTGGAAGGATGGAAAGCTACCGGTCCCAGGGAAGCTGTTATTCCTGAGCGCGTCAAGAATCAAGAGAGGATGAAGCAACTGGAACTGGAGAGACTAAGGCAGAATGCAGAGACTGTTGCCGTGTAATTTTGGCCGGTTTACACTCATTGTATGGGATGGACAGAGTGAGGTTACTTAATTGTTAAATATATTGATCTAAGCTGCAAAATACGTTGACATATTTTAATTAACTTGATGTTAAGAGTTCGGAAGTTAATAGTATGCCACAGAAATATAGCTAAAGCAAATACTCGTTGCCTAATTTTCACTATTATTTACAGCAATAAATCTTGCGACCGGTAACACAACACACCCCGTCGCCGCAAGAGTCTTTTCGCACTTGCCTATAACCTTGTTTACAAGCAATAGGGTTACAAAATGGAGCCGTTCCTTCCCAGTAGCAATTGGGGTTGTGTACTTCTGACATAATGTGGACATCTATATGATATAGTTAGTGGCCGCTTGTCCATACGCATCTGAAGCATACTAATTGCGCTGGCTGATGCCAGAGACCAAAGGGCAAAAACTGAGATAATGTTGAGATGCATAGTAACTTTGGAGCTTTTGGGGAGGGCGCCTGTGAGGATTGTTTGATTGTTTCAGTGATTTTCGAAGTGAGCGAGCGTATCCAGCCGTCTTTATATATGCTTGAATCTGTAGTTGTTACATTTGGCTTATTTCTGATGCTGTTTATCAGTGTCCGCGTTTACATGCAGCTTGCGTCTAAGTTTGGAAGAGATAAACCTTTCTTGTTTGGTTGAATGATTCACCGAATGCGGACATCGGCTTCGATTGCTCTGCGCCATAGCCGATGTGAGGGATACAGACTACCCTCAATCAGCCCAGGATGGCGCTTTGACCAGTTAGAGTGATAGTAATTGTGAGACAGAACGCGGACCGTTATTTATGTTTCACTCTCAGCTTGGGGTCCATGTGTCACACGTACTAGGTGACAGCTCAAGTATTTCAATGTCGACTTTGATAATTGCGTGAAGTTAAACCTTCTTGTGGACAGCTAAAAGATAGAAAGCTGTGTAACAGCGCATTCAAATCTTAAAACGTATATATCGACGCTACTACCCTGCATCTGGCATAAAACCATACACAAAAACGACGCGGAAACAAATGGTATGAGAAGCAGTCGCTCAAAAACCTCGGCATGAACAGATACAATATTTAAAATGGTTGTTGTATTTGTTTCGACTTCCATATCCAAACGCCCCTCTATAATCCTTTATAACACCAACTAATGATACGTAAAAAAATAGGCTCCGATTCGCTGAACTTCTTAATCGCTTGTGACGGGGCTATCCGAGACGGCGACAGACTTCCTCGAGCCCATAGCTGGCAGGAAAAATGTTGGGTGGCACACAGTCATAACTAGTGTTGCAATAGCAATCATTCTTTGGTATCGTTAGTAAGATGTATCAAATGTTGGAGACCGTTAAACTTACGCTCCGTCCAGAATCAAAAACTCGAGCTCGTTCTGCATCAGTGGGTTACCCCAGCCGCCAGACATTTCAGGTAGACTAGAAGTCGTTAGCTGCCAGATACGATGTTTGTTTGTTTCAGATGAACTCACCGATAGACGCAACGAGTCAAGATGGTGATATATGCGACAGCAATGGCAACGCAGAAAATCTTCAGCTTGCGTTTCTCGCCTAGGTTATAATCGTTCTTCTCCGTGGTGAGAGTTCCGACTCTCGCAGCCTTCTTATAGCGGAAAACATACGCCGCAACGAGCAGCCCGCAGACGGCCATGGTGGCCACCTGGAACGAAATACCAGCAACAATCAGCCCGTTGCCGGAATCCAGGAGCTTCTTGTTGCCTGTGTCACCCGCGCTTGCTGCCACGCCGCCACCGATGGCCTGGAGAACAATCGATCCCAGATCACAACCGACGAAGATCCATGGGTAGAGTCGCGGCTTGATGAGCGAATGTTCGGGTCCGAAGTGGAGGATAAGGTGCTTCATCGTCAGGTAGACACACGCCGCGAGGAACGATGGCCCCAGAATGATACAACAGATCTGCATCTTGAACCCAGCCGAGTCCCACGGATTTTTGTGCATCATCACCCTCCCCACATACCCCAACGTCTCCAATCCCGATCCGATACCCAGGGCCAGGGCGAACGTCCATGTCTTGCCGCGAATGCCAATGGCGAGGCCGGTAATGAACAGCACGCCGAAGAATGCGGTGAAAAAGACGTTACCCCCGAAGTTCGGGTAGTAGCCGTATGTGGTCGCAGAGACCGGGCATAGCTCCGACACCTCCGTGCAGACTTTGTAGGACATCTCGGCGACGTTGGGACCGGTCCGCGCGCAATCGATACAGATATGTCGAAGTTGACGTTGAAAAGAAAGAAGGAAAGGCAGCGACGCCAGAAGGAGAGAAGGGAACGGGTATCAGCAAATAGAAAAGAGAGAACGCATCGGTCAGCACAACATCGGACGTCGGAAGTTAAAGGTCGGTTAGAAATCCATCATACATCCTTTCATAGTGCCCCACCAAACCCAGCCCCAAAGCCAAGGCCTGTAGGGGTTGTAGCGGAGCAATAGGGCGTTATCTGGGCCTATTCTGGGGGAATCTCCAGCGAAACACAGGCTCTCCACGTGTCGTATCTCGTTCCTCGTACTCGCGTCGTGCCTTGGGACCCTATTCGCCATTGAAGAACGCCACTGTGGACTAAAGAGTTTAGGCGCGCAGCACTTGGGCCAAAGAGACTCTGGTGCCAAGGATCTAAAAGGCGGATGCTGCCTGTTCCGGGATTCCCGATCCACCGAAAATGAAGAAAAAATCCACTCAGAGTTTGAATCGCGACGTAAGCGAAGCAGCGTTTCGGCCGGTACGCTATACGACGAAAGCCTACTTTACGACGGATGGCAGCGAAGCGAGAAGGTGAGAACTTAGGCCAGTTCGCTGACGTTGTTGCCCAACATGACAGGACCCTCTGAGCTCTTCCACTTCCACCTGTCACTGCCGCAGTCTCTGCACCAGCTGGCTAGGCTGAGAGTTAGATTGACGATGCATGCGCTGTTTGTGTCCACAATATAGAGCTGGAGGGTTCCAGGCGGCCGGCGCATCTGAAGAGTCTCGGCAGTGCATTGCCCTCAAGTAGTAGAAGGAGAAGTGCTGTGTGAAGCATAGGCTATCTGTCGTGAGATCTGTGAACTCTCCATTTCTCCGGTATCATTCCTATATCTCTTCTGTTAGCAAAGGGCGTATTGAATCTGCATCCAACCCCGACGTAATGTCGTCCACGAACTGAGACACTGGATTAACTTCTCGCGTTGCTCAAACGCCACACACGGATCGCCACACGGACGAAGATCCGGCGCCGCGTGGCCGCCCGATCTTGCCGATCGCAATCCCTTTGCTGGTTTCGCGGGCTTTTTGGAGTGAATATGGCCTCGCAACCTGAGTGGCCAGTTCGTACATAATACGGCTTTTGGAGTGATCATGAATTCGCAGCCTGAGTGGCCGGATCGTAAATAATAGATGATGACTTCACTGCCTGTGGCTACGGAGGACCCTCCGCACAAGCGAAGGGGATAGAGTAGCACCGGGCGGGAATGCAGCTGTCGGGCCATAAGCCTCCAAGTAGGAGCGTCGTCATTGCGCAAAATCTTTATTATTCAAGTCTTCAAACTATATATTAATAATCTCAGGGAGGTGCATGCTTGTGTGTTGTAGATGCTGAAGAGGCAATTCTCTGACCTATTGGTCGGTTATCTGAGTTCATGCTGAAGACGGTTCTTATCAGTGAAGTGGTCAGATAAGGAATTGTAGGCGTGATTGAACATTTGTATCTTTACATATATTTGTGCGTGTAAAGGTACTTCAATTCCAATAACTTCTAAAATATTGACTGTGTAACTAAACACTCTTGTTACACCAGTATAGTCTATACTGCTGTACTTTATAACAAATATATCGTTTCTTTGGATGTCTGGTTCAGAGCAATGAAAATAAAATGCTGTTAAACAGGGAGTATTTGTTTAAGTATCTTTATATATGAACTGGAGTGAAAAGATACAAGCACAGACGCTGTATTCCCCTCTCAACCTTCGTTGGTGCCACGACGTAGAGTAGGACAGAAGTGTACTGCGCATATTGGTTCCTGATGGCACATATTATTAAGCTTCCCTTCCGATGCATTTTACCTATGTCAGCTGATCTGCGCATAATCATATAATCCGACTGGACAGGGACACGATTGGTTCCCGACGGTATGCTTACTTCGCACAGTTTGAGGCTTAAACTCGGTCGCACCGACCAACGACCAGGACGTCGGTTATATTGCGGCTATTGCATTTCTCAGCTTCCAACAATCCAACGGCTTATTTATCCCCAATGTTGCCGGCCATGAGACTTACAACGGTAGTACTGGAACAAATACAAACTTTCCGCCTTGTTCCAATGTCCGAAGGATTGAGGGGCAGGCAGAATGAGAGTACGTGGCCCTCGAGAGCAGGGCAGGGGAAGGAGATATAGGCATGCAGTGTGCAGTTGCGTGCTCCGCACTTGTGACCGATTGAAACCCGTTTTTGCTGGGTAGTGTATAGATTCACGCAAGGAATAGAAGGTGATTATTCATTCCAGAATGAATAATCTTTCCAGAATGAATAATCACCTTCTACCCCTTTCCCCATATTCCGGACTCTCCGGAGCAGCTTTGGATCTCGTGGCCATTCCGGAATGGATAATCACCTTCTATCCCTTTCGCTATATTCCAGACTCTCCAGAGCAGCTTTGGACCCCATGGCCATTCCGGAATGAATAATCACCTTCTATCCCTTTCCCTATATTCCGGACTCTCCAGAGCAGCTTTGGACCCCAATGTACCCATGTCGGCATTGGCTCTTACTCCATACTCCGCATACTCCATACCCCGGGTATCCATTCTCTCATGTCGGAGCTTACTATGCTGTACTGTACAATGCGGGGTAAGCGGTTAACCCCATGACTTACGGCCCGCGGCGGTGTTGAGATTGCTCCGTGAGTAGTGTTCCTTCATTCACATTCACATGTCCCCACAAACTGATACAACGTCCATCAGCGGGTCCCCGGGTCCCCGTGTCCCCGGGTCACCGTACCGTCCCATACCACAGTACTGTACTCGGGAACTCACTGTACTCCCTACACAACAGTACCTCGAAAAGCTTTCTGATTTGCTTGGCGAGCGAGGTCTTTTTTGCTGGGTAGTGGGTACACACTACCCGAGGCATCTATGACAAGGTACCACTGACAACCTACCACCCACCGCCTACCCAAACATTGAGACACGCGCTGCACAGCATCCATATATGGCAGTAGGTTTCCTATTTCCTATATATTCCATATCTCATGCCCCTTGACGCCCTGGTCGCTATTTCCAACAAAAAGCGGTAAACCAGGCTCCAAGCTAAGTTGCTCTCAACAAAAAGAAATACCCCCACCATGGCCCCAGCTGCATCCTCAACTGCGGGCAAGAAGGATCGCCTGCGGGTGATTATTGCTGGAGGATCGATTTCGGGATTGGTGCTGGCACACTCTCTTTATTGCAGCGACATTGATTATGTGGTTCTAGAGTCCCGCGAGGAGATTGCGCCGCAAGTTGGCGCATCAATTGTCGTCCTCCCCAATGGTTCGAGGGTCCTCGACCAGCTGGGCATCTTCGACGATGTACTTGGCTTGGTAGAGCCGCTAGAGAACGGCTTGACCTGGACGGGAGGGGACGGGAAAAACATTGTGGACAGCAATTCGCCTCGTCTACTTAAAAATAGGTGCGTTTTGGCCGAGAATGCGTACTATATAATATTCTGATACCATAAACCTAGAACGGGATACCCGGTTTCGTTTCTCCAGCGCCGCGATTTATTGAAGGTCCTCTACGAGCACACCCCCGACAGGTCGAAGATTCACACATCGAAGCGAGTATGCAAAGTGGACCACAAAGATTCCGGAGTTGTCGTACACTGCCAAGATGGATCGAAGTACACTGGGGATATAATTGTTGGGGCGGATGGAATACACAGCACCGTGAGGACACTGATGCAGCAACACATCGAGCTATCGAGCCCCGGCGCCACAAAGAAGGACAGCAACAGCATCTCTGCGGAATATAGTTGCATTTTTGGGCTTGGAAATGCCATCCAAGGAGTACTACACCCAGGAGATTCACACAGGTCATACACCAAGGGCTACTCAACCCTGTCATTCGTAGGACGTGGTGGATCGATGTACTTCTTTTTCTTTTCAAGGCTAGACAAGAGATATCATGGCAAGGATATACCGAGATTCTCGAAGGCTGACATGGATGAGGCCGTAAAGCCCTTCCTTGACATCTATATGACAGACAACATCAAATTCCGTCAGGTGTGGGAGAAGCGCACATTCGCCAATATGAGCCCCCTCGAAGAATCTGAGAACCAGCATTGGGTCTCGGATAGATTTGTGTGTTTAGGGGATTCTATCCACAAGGTATTTTGGTCCAAGTCCAAAATTCTAGCTTAAAAAACTGACATTTAACAGATGACCCCCAACTTGGGAGCCGGCGGCAATGCAGCTATTGAGAGTGCGGCAGCACTAGCCAACAGCATCTCAAAAATCAAGGGCGTAAACCCATCCACAGCAGAGGTTCGAACGGCGCTGGAAGCATTCTACGCGAAGCGACACGCACGTGCGAATGCTACCATTAAATCGGCCAACGAATTAACCCGAATCGAGGCGCTGGCAACACTGGCTGATAGAATGTTGGCGATTCACGGGATCCCTGCTTTGGGCGACTTCTTAGCCGACGTTACTTGCGATTCGATGGTTGGAGCAGAAATGCTTGATAGCCTCCCCCCGCCAGCTAGGTCTTTGGAGGCAACGATGCCTTGGGATCCCGAGACTGGCATCGGGAAGCACGAAAGCAAATTGCTCCGCGCAGTATATGCTCTTCCTCTTCTTGCCATTTTGTACGGTTGTGCTCAGACCATGGGCCCGGCATTGGGCCCCATGCTTCCCGTTCTCGAAGCCGCCGGCAAAGCTGGCCAGGTAGCTTTGGGTGACGGGCAAGTGGTGCCTGTGGTTAACCGCTACTTTGGTCTCAAGGGTCTGGATGACTTCATTGCCATCTATGTTGCGGCCTTCACCCCGTCAATCGGTGGACAGGACCCTGCCAGCCGAATGCAAATGATATCACTGCTCGGAGATCTCATTCCCATCCAAGCCATATGGATGATAGAAGGTGCTAGACGCGGTAACTTTCTCACGACATCTCACCTCTTGTAAGTACAAATATCTCCCACAATGACCAATTACTCACCCTGGATAGGCCGACAATTTTTGGGGTATTCTTCCAGCTCAAGGGTATTGGCTACATGGCGCCAATCTACTTCTTCCTACACTACATACAAACTCCGTTGGAGATCTACCACGCATCTGACAACAGACTCACCCAGTTGAGCGCCGTCAAGACCGTCATCCCCACCATCCTTCTCTCTTACGTCGCCCCCACTGTAGCCATGTTCGCGGCTCCCACTCTCGCCACGCGCCAATGGGTCAACGGTCTGTTTTGGCAGCCATTCCCCATTTACGCTGCCATCCTTCAACGCGTCTTCGGACGGTTCGTCAAGGATACTACCTACCAGGACCGCATTGACAACCCTGAGTCAGATATGCCCTACCTCCGCCAGATTTACCGCTTCGCTGGTGTGGCTGCGGCAATTGCGTTCTTGTATGTTCGCTTCAAGTCCCCTGTGTCGGCGTCGCAAGTGTTCTTCGAGGGGATCAAGAATCCAAGTGCTGCTGCGCCGCTGCTCCAGAGACTTGCCAAGACCTTCAGATACGATCAGATCTGGGCATTTGGTTCCGCGGGTATCTACACGCTAATGAGCTTCCGTGACCTGAAGAAGGCAAAGAGGGTCGACGCCAGCTGGACGAGGATTGTTGGGACAATGACTGGTTTGACAATGCTCGTTGGTCCAGGAGCCGCGTTGTCAGCCATGTGGGCTTGGAGAGAGGAGGCGCTGACCAAGAGACATGTTCCCAAGGTCAAGGATAATTAGGATGTTATGATGTATGTTTAATTATATTTCTTGGAAATTTGCGTAGACAGCTTAATCTGAGTCACTTGAGAAACCTCGTTTTAAAAAGAGATACTATTAAGAGCTATTAATATTATGTACAGTCCTGCTCTGCCACCCGTCGGTGACATTGTATCTCTCCTGGCGCGAAACTGAAAAAACCAAAAGCAACACCTTTTATTACCCGTTCTCCACCTAGTGGTGGCAACGCCTCTCTTGCAACTCGAAACTGAGAAAACAGAAGCCAGCAGCAATGCTACCCCTTCTTAGCTAGTTTTTATCTTGGTGATGCTCAAGGCTGCGGTGGTTCTTGGTGGTGGTGCATCATAAGCTGGTCAGGATGATACATATTTGCACCAGAAAGTTTTCTGCCAAGAATGAGGGCCTCAAACGTTCGGATACGTTCGCGAAGAGCCGCATTCTCAGCAGCCAGGGCTTTGTTACGGCGCTCAAGATGGTCAATGTATTCAGTGGCCTTGGAGAGAATTGTAGCCTGGTCATGTGTTAATCCAATGCAGGTTGTGTGACAAAGGGAAGCACACCTTGTTCAACTTGTTTGGTGGGACCAAGCCATCCAGGTCTTCCATCATGTCCACCATGTGCCTGACATTAGTCACAGTATTATTATTCCCTTTGCCCTGCATCGATTTCTCGGTGGCACGGAGACTTGGGACGCTCTTCCTCAAAGCGGCGATTTTGTCGTTCAAGTTCGTACGATACCGCTTCTCAATCATGTTGTGAGCTGTTTTCTTCGGTGGGGGACGCGATGGTGGGGTCTCCGGGGTCTCAGGTTCGTCGTCGTCTTCCTCGGTGAGCGGCGAGGATTTGCGCTTTCTTGATCGCATGTCCCGAGCAGGACTGTTGCTGTCATCATTGGGCATGCTGCCACGGTTTGACGGCGACGATGAGCTTCGAATTGGCAATTCGACATTGGAAAGTTTTGTCGTTTGCGCCGGTGATCCCGCAGTGAAATTGAACACAGAGTTCGACTGGTTACTTTGGTTCGTGGCCGAAGAGTCATTACGAGACATCTCCGCAGATTCAACTTGCCATGGTTGCACAGAAGAACCGGTGCCGGTCATGTCGTCAGAGCTTTGCCAATGCTGCTCATTGAATTGGAGAATGTTGTCTCCGCCGGTGGCAGGAGTAGGAAAGAGCTCCTCCTCATCCCCCCCAAAATACATGGATGGGGAATCCATCAATGCTGAAGTCTCAGCCAAGTCGTCGTCGTCGGTAGGCATATAATTGTGATTTGGCATCGACGACATGATGTGTGGTGAAGAGGTTCGTTGGACCTTGATCTGTGTCCAGGGTGGTGATAGTCTTCATATTTAAGCCTTTTGAGGGTCGCACCTGGAGTGTTAGTTCCTACTTGTTAGCTACTGTTAATTTCTGTTAATTTCTGTTAGCTACTCTGACTATTGGGACTATTGTGAGCTACGGTGAGTACTATGACTGATTTTAGCCAATATGATAACTGTGATTGTTGTAAGCTCTCTTACTATTTTGGGTTACCAAGAGCTGTTTCGAGCTACTGGGGGCTATCGCGACCTACTGTCACTTTAGCCCACGGTAACTGACAGAAACTGACATAAACTGACAACAGCCGATGCGTTACTTGACGTCATGCCACTATTTTAAACTCTTTCAAAATATTTCTTTGTTAATTTTTACAGGCGCTAGAGATATAGATACCCCACATCCTCTATATACAGCTAGCTCTAACGGCCGCTCCCTTGATGCGCGCCGACGCCATACAGGACACGACTAGAGCCACAACATACTTGATAAAATGACTTCATGAACGAGCTGTTCCCACGGCTCTTTGCACACACGTCCATTCGTACTACAGTTTAGTTAGTATTTGTCCTGAAACTACGGGGCCAGTGATGTCAAACTTACAGCTTTGCCATCTTCGTCTCCGGTGTATAATCCAGTGGGCATCGGCGTCAGAGCAGTGATTGTCCCTGGCGTCCTCTCTCCTCCCTTTCTTTGGTCGACATGATCTAGCCGCTTCACAAGCTCTAGATTCCACTTCCCATTCGGACCCACACACTTTCTCCAACAATTCACCACGCCCCGCCGGTGGCCAGTAAATACCAACGTGTTCACAAGCCACTCATTCCCGGCACCCTCGTAGAACGCGCATGAATGTACGTAATCATCCGGATCGATGCAGATATTCTGGTCAACCATTAAATCGCCGTTAAGCGTGTATAGGGCGGCTCGTTGCCCACGGCAGAGTAAGATGTCTCCGGTGACGGAATTGATCTGTGCACACTGAACAGCGCGACCCGAGGAGAGCTTGAGCACGAACTCAAGGCGGTTGAGGTCCCACAGTAGCACGACACCATCCGTCGACGCTGACAGGATCGTGCTGAAGCTCTTGCTCACTGCCAGTGTAGAAACTGGCTGCGTATGCCCAAAGAGGCTAGTAATGGGGGCCAAGTCCACAGACTTCGCATTTGGCGAGACAGTTGTCCTCCATACGGAAAGCACACAGTCGACTCCTGCTGTCACCAGAGTCTTGGAGTCTACAAACATCGCTGATGAGAGCTGGCCTTGATGCAAGTTCTCAAACAACCCGAGTAGCTTTTTTGAATCTGCCGCATAAAATCGTACACTGTTGTCCGCGAAGCCCCATTCCATGTATTTATCAAATAGTGACGGCATATTCAAGCGGAAGGCTGTACCACAGAGTAATCGATCTAGCTTAGGTGCGTAAGTCAACGAGGTGATTTTGTCGGGATGCTCGAATAGTGGAAATGGAAGACGTGTAAGTGAACTTGCGGTCGTATCAAGACGGCGCGGATTGTTTTTCCAGTCGTCGCGAGATTGATGTGGTTTTGAGAAGACTTGGTGTGGTGTCTGGCCGAAGTTGTGAATTATGCTGATTGTTTGTAACTTTTCGTGGCGATCTTGAATTGCGTCTAAATCTGTTGCACCACGGTACGACAAGTGGTGAAATACGTTGACGTTCTCGACTGCTGCCTCGCCATTTTGCTTACAGCCAAAGACGAGGTCGATCCACTCATTAAGATGGGCGCTGGCGTAGGGGCTTTCGAGTGCTTCTCTATTCTTTGCAATGAATATTTTGGGGTCGCCTTTGGCCCAAGGTGGCAATTCGACATTGTCAATAGAACCGCCGGTACCCTGCCGTAATCCGAAGTTGAAGCCGTTACTGTTCGTAAGGAATTCGGGGAGACAGAAAAACTCCGGTGTCAGTTCCCTGACATCGGTCATATTGTCCTTCGATGCTGATTTCCATGCCTTCTCTATGGAATAGAACATGCGGTCAGGATGGTCGAAGTTACCTCCTTGGATCAAGAGATAGGACTGGACAAACGGCTGCAACCTGATCAAGTACGAAGCTACGATCATGGCAGAAGTATAATGCGTGCCATAGTGGAACGGATTCTGTTCGCCCATTTCGGCGAAAGTTTTGTACCTTTCCACAAAATCAGCGGCCCTGCTGAGATGCTGGCACCCCATGGGTTTCGAAAGGTCACGGAATGTTGCCGGATTATCCAAGTCGAGCTCTTCGCTGGTATAATCCGCTATGACCCATGGGAACACCGGGTACTGAGTCAGATCATTGAATGTGCGTCCGGCCATTGTATTCACCAACATAAGGTAGTGAAAGTTGGATATCTCTCCTTTGGCCCACCTACGCATAGCTGGGTTCCACGGAGATGAGTTCATTAGGCCAGCGAGTCGGGAACTGAGCGTTGTGGGTGTCTCGTCGGGCGCCTTCAGTGCCTCCATTCGCCACGCATCTTCTCCGTCAGCAGGCGACGACTTATCGCCGGGTTGTGATGCCTTGCTTGTCATCGTAGAGTACAGATCGTTCCGAAGCACCGGGTTCAATGCAGTAAGAAGATAGCTTCTCCCATCAGTGAAAAACACCTCCACGGCGACATCGCGGAACAGAAACCTGCGCTTCGAGACGCTCAGTACTTCGCTCCATTTCCAGCTGCGACTTTCCTGCTCGCCCGTGGTTTGCGATGGCTTGCCTTTAATTTCCTTCCCAGATATCATTTGAACATATGGATCTCTTTCATCAGCAGGCGCGTTCCATACATCGACAATCTCTCCATCAGATCGTTGGAAGAAGTCGTCAATGAGATAAAGAGAGTCCTTTCCAAGTATCAAAAGTCCTTCGCAGGCCTCAAGCCCAATAATCCGCGATATGTTGAAAACGTGCTGGACCTGATCGCCACGCTCGAGACTCCTCATAACCTTCCTCTGTTTATCTTCAAAGTTGTCGTCATTATCATTTGGGTCATCTATAAGTTCGAAGTCTTCCTCTCCCACGACACTTGCTGCGTCTTCTGATTCTTGCTTGCCAGAGTCAATGGCTGTAACACCGCTTGACGAATCCTGGGATCCATCTAGTGCAGGGATGGCGGTAGATACTGGCGTTGCAGCAACGTCGGCAGTACCTGAGCCCGGCGCGAGTTGAGTATTTAGTTTGATGGCTGGTTCAGGCCCATTGTTTCTCCTTTTTGGCTGATACTCCTCGGAGCTTGGTCGATCAGGAATCAAGCGGAGTCTCATCCGATTGCGACCCTCAGTTTGATCCAGCCTCCACTTGCACGGTACCCCATTGTCGAAAACTCCACACGTCCTATGCAGGTCTCGACCCATCTTTATGAATGAGTTCATCATAAATGTGAGGTTTTCCTGTTGATCCTGCATTGTCCTCTGGTGTTTCAGATGCTCAGCAGCATAGATATTCTTCCCCCAAAGGTTGGATGTAAGGTCATGGCGTAGCATCACATCCGCATCATTCCTATTCTCTGCCAGCCATTGCCTCAACTTGTCCTTGCGTTTGGCCAGGCGCGTCCTTAACGCCTCCTCCGTTTTGCCGTTTTCAGTATTAACGAAGTCTTCCCATGTTTTGGATAGAGCGCCAAAAAACGGTTTGTCGAGTTCATCTCGATGGTCGCTGACCCACTCGACAAAAGATTCATTGTCGAGTTCCATTAGCCTCTTGAAACCTGATATCAACCTTTGCTTGTCCATAGACATCATCAAGATCGCTGATGTCTCGTCTGGTTTTTGGACAAGCAAAATACGCCACAGGTCCGCAGCAGCTGAACAAATTTTCTGGCGCGGGTCAACCAACTTCATGTACAGTTGGTAACACATGAGCTTCAAGAACTCTCCTTCGCTGGCCTCGGCCGACAGGAAAATAGTCTGCCAGTAGAGTAATTTATTCATAAACAAGGCGGCCTCCTCTTCGGTAACACCTACTGCATCGATTTCGGACAAGCGTAAAAGCACAACCCGTAGAAAGGTGCTGCGGATACCTTGGATCGCCTGGTTACAAAGCCTAACACTTTTAATCTTTGACGTCTCCCGTTGTTGAAAAAAATCGACCAAGTGTCCAGCAAAATCCAAAAATGGCTCCGCACCTCCAAGGAACCATCCTTCAAATATTGCCTCTGTAATATGGGTTGTGAAACGGGCCATGTTTGCTATGATTTTGGGTTGTATCAGCAACTTTGGTTGTAGCTGTATCGTATTTGAGACGTGTGATATCGTATTCCGCAATATGTATGATTCGAAATATGCCTTGTGTTCCTGGAACCCGGGCGGCACTTTGAGAAATAGGCCAAAGCCCGGGAATTCTTTACGCTCGAGAATCTGGTCAGTAAACACGTTGACGGTGAGTTCCAGTAGCTCCTCGACGACGGCATTGCCAACCTTCTGGGATATAACCGCATTTTGGGGTTTACCTATTCCCGTCAACTTTACCGGGGATGATGGCAATGCAGAACGATTTGCTGTTAGAAGTACGAAGGACGAGCCACGTCTAAGGGGCTTTGCCTTGGAGCTGGCCCCATGCACATCTTGACTGAGATTTGTTTCGACAGAAGTTGTACGGACAACTGGAGAAGGCGCCGATAACCCCTTTTGGGCTGGGCGAATGATAACGTCTTCTCCATCGAATGTAAGAGTGGAGTCGCGTGAATTTAATTCTGTTTCCGGACTGACAGCATCTGCATTGACTACTGCCGGGAAAAGAACGGCGAAAAGGAGCCGCACATATTCAGAGGTGATGGCAAAATCACGGAAATTTTGAGACTGTTCGTGAAGATACGATAAAAACCGGATAACTGCATGGAGCACAGTTGCCTGGCCACCAAGCTTATCAATGGAAGATGTTGCTAGTTCTAAAAATTACGATTAGGGGGCCGTTAGAATAAAGGGTTATGAAGATAAACTTACGTCGCGCCTCTAATTCTTTTGTTAAGGACATCGATCTCCGTCGTGATCCTGCAGTCGGCACCTTTAGCTGACCTGCAGCAGGGCCGTTATTGTCTTTATCAGGATGGGGTGAATCAGGATCATCTTGGTTTTGCACCAAAGTATTAAGGCCCTGTTGTAGCATCGACACAATGATTGGAAGTACGTCAGGGTATACCAAGGTCTTGCGGCCAAACAGTTCGGAAAGACTGAACAGATCAAATGACCTTTCAAAATCTATCTCGGCTACGTCGTAGTTGAAGAGAATGCTGAAGATGATTGGATAGAGCGTAGGTATATCCCACCACCGTTTTAACCGATTGCGCATGACAATAAAGCCACCACTTGACTCTGTGAACTTCTTCACATATGCAGACCCATGAACAACAAGAAGACGGGCCAAGATCTTGGTTCCAAGAACTACTACTTCAGCATCATCCTCGGCCAAAAGATGCAGTAACCACTGTTCATGTCAGAGAGAGCACGTTTGAGTCAGCGAAACAACTTACCTTGTTCGTGACAGTCTTAGCAAATCGTTTTAGGTTTATAGTGCTCCCTTTTTCACACAGCATGTCTGTATACATCTGCAGGATACCCCTACCCAGTTCCCGCTTCGACATGATGGAAGTCGATGCGTCGGCCTTGCTATCAACCACAGTGCTTATTGGCGGGCGCTTTGGAGTTGAGGAACCCAGTCTTGGGTTATTGACTGTTCCAAATTTGGCCCTGGGTGTCCGCGATGCCGAAGTGCTTGGCTTATGGAAAGAGTAAGTCACGAACAAAGCGAGCGAGCGGTGGATCTCTGGGTTCAGGTTACCCAATACGAGAACCGTAAGGGCTTCCACAAACGCAGGGAAGATATCTGCGAAGAAGGTCTCGGCTTTCAAGGCATCCAGAAAGCGTTTCACAATTCCTATAATTTTGGTTAGCTTTTGTGCATCCTGTCGAGCTGCAAAGGGTGCCACTTACGCATGCGTGCTAATCTCTTGGAATTATAATGATGATGTTTGCTCATTACCGCAAAGGTAGTGAATTGTTTATAATAAAGCTTCTGCGTGATTGGGGCGCTTTTCCGCCACACGTCAAAGTCGGCCACCAAGGTGCGATATGCCATGGGGTTGTTTATCATGGATTCTTCTGGGGCTCTGTGGTTGTACCCAACAAATCCCAAGACGACACTAAGCAGTTCAAAGCTTACCTTGTCCCGCTCTTCAGGACAGGTCGGGAGGGCTTCGCCAATCTGGCTACTTCCAGATGTCATGGAAGGTGTGGAACTCAACTTGCCTCTTAATAGAGCAGCAAGAACGGCATAGCCGTTTTCACGCTCCATTGCCTCGCTGTTCCGCCAGCTGCCCCTGACGCTCTCAAAAAATATTTCAACAGCTCGTACTAATTCTTCTCTGGAGTTGGCATCCTCCACAAGCTTCATCCCTATCGCGATGCATCCCCCGAGACGCCACATGGCATCGTCAAGTGCTTGGGGTACAATGACAACAGGGCCACCTTTCAACAAGGCCACGCCATTTGGAGAAACCAGTGCGTCGTTGTAGAAAGGGATGGCAGCATTAATGGCAACAGACGTGCCCGTATTGTGTGCAAGACGGTATAGGTTTGTCGACGCACTCGCGCTTAGACCGCCAACCAGCTGTGGCATGTCAAGTTCACCTTGAATGTCATCTCCCAATATAGCAATTGGTAGGATGCTTAATACGATTCGTGATTCTGGAATCAGATTGCTCGCTTTATCCCTGATTGCAGTCACAATCTCAGACTTTTCATCCTTTCCAGGATGCATGATGTCGTTTCGCATGCTCAGTGCAGCCGATGCTTCATATGTCTGAAAGGATCCAAGGCAGTCTTGGAAGTTTCCATTATAGCGAGGTCCAAGTCTGTGGTGTACAGCAATGATTTCGTCGCTTAGGGCTTCCTCGAACAGATGCGCCGATGCTAATGACCATTTTGACAGCACCAGGCCATGCCCTATCTTGCTTGAAAGGTCTTGTGGAGTGCCAACAAAGGCATGCACCGGATTCAGTTTGGAGTTGGAAGAAGAAAATGATGCAAAACTCTCCGTGCTGGAGTTTGATTGTGGCGGAAGAGACGGATATTGACACTTTACCTGCTCAACAAACTCGCCGTCAACATATAATGCTGCCTTGCTTGACGCTATTGCTCGTGGACGTCGGTGAACGACCACAACATAGTACCATTTGTTTTCCTTGAAAACTGCACTCTTGAACCGGACACTTGGTCTCGACGAAGTGACTGAAGTTTGAAGAATAAAGTTATGGGTATCCTTTTCGAGATACGCAAGAACAAAGCATGTTTGGCTCTGGTCAAACGCTCCAAATATGGTGGTATGCGCGTCGGGATCAAATCGATCTATATGTACCCAGGCTGCGAAGGTGTAGCCTGCAGTGGAAGAAACAGGAGGAAACGGACGGCCGAGGGTGGGAAGCTCTATTGAAGAGAACCCATTGAGAGACAGGTCAAATTGTATATGCGGTGGATTTTGCGTCACTTTTGTCATCCTGAGCAGGAATCCTGCGGCTCTAGGGGACCGATTACGAAGTAAGTAGCGAGCATCTTCAAGTGAAGTCAAGCCGAGGGACATCAATGATCCACAGAGGTCTTCCACGGCTTTCTGTTCAGGCGGGGAAAGGCCAGTACCATCATCAAAGGCCAAAGGAAGGATAGACGAGAGAATTCCTGTCGAATGTAACCCTAACAGATTGGCCCGTGAAGCGGAGGAAATATTAGACAGAGCCAATATTATCACAATGGACGTTGGGGCCAGCGACAAGGGGCGATTTCTCGGCAGCGCTTTCCAAAACCCGATTATGGTTGGAGCGATATCTGGATTCCAGAGGCCATCAACGTCTTTGAGCTTGTCACATATGTACTTCTCTATCATCTGTGCAATTTCGTATGCACCGTCATCGCTGCTCGAGGCCGCGGGTCGACTAACTAGTTCCCGAGCTGTGTCGCTCTCCTTCTGCGGTGCATTCGATGGCTCTTCTGGTTCTCTCTTGGATGGTGAACTGTCTTTTTCAAAAGAGCTGCCTTGGATGTCTTGGCACAAAGAATACAGCTTCTCATCATCAACTGCAAAGGCCAATAATATGCCGAATAGTTTGTTCTCGCTCCATGTGTCAAAGTCACTTCCTCCAAAGCCTATGCTCGCAATTGCTTGCTCAAGGGCGGCCCAGCCGCCCCCCTCCACTCGTTTCTTGAAGTATCTTCGATTGCCATGGTGGCCTCGAAATGCGTCCGATAGCAGGGCGAGGGTGGTTGCAAGGAGGTGAAATAGCTTCTCCTTCTCCTCGTGGGTTCTTGTTGTAGGATGGTAATAGCCCGAGACAAAGCGGATGGTGTTTAAGATTGTCTGAAAGCCATCGAGGTGCCTAAAGGCATCTCTGGCGCGATCGGCCTTCGGAGACTTGTCGAGACATTGCCGTAAGGACTGTAAGGTTGTAGATATGGCATGGATGTCATCTGCTCGGGACTTGGTGGGATTCTGAAGACTCTCTTTGAGTATCAGCAGGAGCTCTTCGATCGTCGCAGTGAACTCGGTCTGTGGTGGGGGCGCCGAAGTCGAACTGGCAGTCAGAGAGCGGTAGCGACCGGTCCGAGATGACATCCTGACTCCTCTGCTCAAGTAGTTGTCGTTTTTCTTCGGAGCATTGTCTGCTGCTGTCGCAAACTACGCAGATCAGCCTGTTCGGATCACGCCTCGTGTTACCTAATTTTGGCGCATCAGGTTTGCAGATGCGGGGAGGAATTGGCAACTGGGGGCCCTACTTTGATTGCGAGGGCAGCTACACTCTCATACAGTACAAAATATGTAACTACGAGAGATGATACAGGGTTGTTCTCTGTTCAGGGACCGCACCGCAGCTTCCTTCGTCATACCGTATCTCTGTGGAAGGCGGCGGCGAGGCTGAGCATCGCGAGTGAGTAATAGACGCGCGGCACAGGGCCAATGGTTTCGTTACAGCCTCGTCCCCGCCGCCTCCACCATGAAGCGTTGATCGCGGGTAAGGTAGGAGGATAGATCGACGGAACGGGAGAGCGATATGCCTTTTGCCTTCCGCCATTTGTTCTCACCGTGTTTACATTGTTGCTATGGATTGATGGGCTACTCTCAATATTCACATCGCAATAGGACGGTGGAGGCTGATGAGCTTCATTGAAAGCACGTGTGCACGTGCAACTAGTCAGCACATAATATGGATGTAGGCAGCCATGCTGCGGTTCTGTGGTCCAGTCTCTAGAGAGAGTACAGTATGGTACTCTACTGTAGTATCTAGTACATAGTCACAGACAGACAGGTATCGCTATCGGTATCGCTATCAGCTGTGGTACTCTACGGGGTACTATAGGCGCTGATAAGCACAAAACCACGGAGAAGGACTTGATAACCCGAAGCCGGAGGAGAACAATCAAGCACACGTCGGTTGGCTGCACACAGAGCAGTGTTGGTAGTGTTGGTATGTGTTTAGTATGGTGCACGATGTACTCTTGGTGTACTTCTTGCTGTAAAGGCCGGAGTAAGCAGACGCAGCCGTGGCTGGCTGATGACATCATCGCTAAGCTGTATTGTGCCACGGAAAATTCGGGGTACCTTGCAGTATAGCCCAGCATTTGCTGCCAGTTATATGTAGAGACAGCACAGTATTGTACTCATCCTCCCAGTAAGATGTAAGATAGCAGTACTCCTGTTATGTTACTCGTGTTTAGTACGTAGCTAGTCGTAGCTAGTAGCCCATATGTGCTGAGACATGTCCATGTGCGTCCGTTCGTGCGTGCGTGCGTGCTATAGAGCTCTCTCTACGTGCTATATACTATGATGCCATGGTGGATTGGGGTATCTTGCGCATGCTCTACATCCTCTATCTGTACGTCTAATACATCGCCGGGGTTTGTGATCACGGGAAAGCCGAGCAGGGAAACGCTATTGAGAGACATTATGAGCCATTTGGGGGCCCTTGATTACCCGTGCCCGCGCCTGTGATGTCCATGAGTCGAGGTAACAAGGTCTGAGTTGAGTGTTGAGGCACAGCACAGCTCCGGGCGGTTCAGGGCCGGCCGCACAGGGCGGTACAGGCCCATATTGGCCCAAACTGGCCCATACAAAGTACAAACACATCACGGGTGTACCGTATCACGAGGCACTCACCACCACTCACCTCACCGATAAGAGTCTACACTAAACCGCCTTTCGTTTAGCCTATCGCTGCCTTCCTCGCTTCATAACAAATCGGGTTTAGCCACCTTGCCTCCATCCCCGACGGTCTCACTATAACAGGCTTAGTGCGGTTTCGCACCCACCGGCCGAGCTTCGCCTTCCCCAACCTTTCCTTGTCATGGGTAGTCAGAATGAGTACCTGGCTCGCTCGCCTCCATCGCATCCCCGTCCACCCCATCTCATCCATCATCAGCTCCCTCCTCTTCTCCTCCTCCGTCCTTCATAAACAAATTCAACTGCCTCCTCTTCAAAAAGGAGCATCTAACTCTCAATCTCATCATCTCCCATTTGGTCTATCTGTCTTGTGGATAATATCCTGTCTCTGGTAGACACACGACACCTCAAACAGACGACACAAGGCACGACTCGTCATCATGCGTTCCGCCGTTATCGCCATCTCCCTCGCCGCTCTGGCATCATCAGCCCCAACCATCAGCACAGATACCATCCACGGCGATGCTGCTCCGGTCCTGTCATCAGTAAACGCTGAGGCTGTGCCCGACTCCTATATCGTGGTCTTCAAGGACCATGTTGATACGGAGGCGGCTGTCAACCACCAGCTGTGGGTTAAGGACGCACACGTTGCCGCCGAGGTCGACCGTGCCGAGCTGCGCAAGCGCTCGCAGCTCCCCATCACCACCGATATCTTCGAGGGCATCAAACACACATACAACATTGCCGGTGGCTTCTTGGGCTATTCCGGACACTTCGATGAGTCAATCATCGAGAAGGTCCGAAGGCACCCAGATGTAAGTAACAATCAAATCTCGCACGTCATACCTCTCCCATCCATCATTGCCTTCCCTTATCAGACTTCCATCGTTCAGGATGGACAGGAACGATGCCCGTTTTCTGGGAGCTGATGGCTCAAACCCCGCTCCCTTCGGTTCAAGTGCCCAAGGCACCAGGGTTGCGTGGCAACGTGACTCGCCACCTTAGTGCGGGGTACACCGGCATCGACTCGGCACCTCACATCATATCGCTTTGGAGCTTCCACTAACAGTACTAATAGGTTGAGTACGTTGAGAAAGATGCTATTGTGCACGCATTGGGCTCAGACGAGGGCGCAGGCAAGAGCCACGGCGAGACCGAGAGCAACGCCCCATGGGGTCTTGCCCGTATCTCACACAGAGACAGCTTGAGCTTCTCCAACTTCAACAAGTACCTTTATTCCGCTGAGGGCGGTGAGGGTGTGGATGTGTATGTCATTGACACCGGAACTTTCATTGACCACGTCGACTTTGAAGGCCGTGCTTTCTGGGGAAAGACCATCCCACTTAACGATGAGGACGTCGATGGCAATGGCCACGGCACTCACTGCTCTGGTACTATTGCTGGCAAGAAGTACGGTGTCGCCAAGAAGGCCCATGTCTACGGTGTTAAGGTTCTCGGCTCCAACGGATCGGGCTCGATGTCTGATGTCATCAAGGGCGTCGAGTTCGCCGCAGAGAGCCATCTTAAGAACGTCAAGGATGCCAAGGATGGCAAGAGGAAGGGATTCAAAGGTTCTACCGCCAACATGTCTCTCGGTGGAGGCAAGCATGCGGCTCTCGATGCTGCTGTGAACGGTGCCGTCAAGGCGGGTATCCACTTTGCTGTCGCGGCCGGTAACGATAACGCCGACTCCTGCAACTACTCTCCCGCCGCTGCTGCGCTCGCAGTCACTGTCGGCGCCTCCACTCTTACCGATACTCGCGCATACTTCTCCAACTACGGCAAGTGCAACGATATCTTTGCTCCTGGTCTCAACATTCTCTCCACCTGGATTGGCAGCAAGTACGCCGTCAACACCATCTCCGGTACCTCTATGGCTTCCCCACATATTGCCGGTCTCTTGGCATACTACCTGTCTCTCCAGCCGGCAACCGACTCTGCCTACGCCGTTGCAGAGATCACACCAAAGCAGTTGAAGGACAACCTCCTCAGCATTGCCACCGTCGGAGCTCTCGATCAAGTTCCATCGTCCACTGACAACCTTCTTGCGTGGAACGGTGGTGGCTCCTCCAACTACACTGAGATCGTCGAGGGTGGCGGCTACAAGGTCAAGCCTCACTCGTCTGGCAGCTCCAAGATGCCATCGACGATCTCCGAGATGGAGGCTGCCATCGAGGAAGAGTTCAACGTTGCCTCTGGCAAGATTGTCAAGGGATCAAAGAACATTGCCTCCGAAATCGAGAAGTTCTCGAGCAAAATCCACGACTTGGTCGAGGAGGAGCTCAAGGAGTTCTTCGAGTCTTCGGCATAGATGAATAACCTCCACGGAGGTTATGAATCCGACTACATAGATGTGATATGTCTAGGATAGGCTTGTTTTATCTCTCGCGTTTTAAGGTTTTAGGTTGGATGGAGCTGGATCGGTATTTGAGGTTATGCATGGTTCTTTTATTTCCTTTGTGGCTCTCCAGATTGTTGCATTGTCATTGGCTGTCAAGAGGGTCTTGTTGCATGGTTCACACGATAGACAATAAATCATCGTGTGGCATATTGTTGAACTACTTCCACTATGTGAAAACCGTGTTATGCAATACCAACCGCTTCCAAAATAATATGGCCCTGTGGCCTAGGATATTTCGTTTGATTTTTGAAGGTAAAAGGCAGTAAGTAACATTCCGTTAGTTCCTTCTGTTTCGGAGTATTCTCAACTTGAGGAAGTTGCGACCACGGCTCGTGGTCCAGCTTCCTCAAATCGGTTTTCTTTCTCTCTTCTGTTCTTGCTGCTCTTACACATTTTCGTCTTGCTTTTTGGTTAATCTTTTCTTCTCACATGCCCTTGCTTTGGCTGCCCTTTAGGTGTGGTTTTCATTCATAGTCTGATTTCACATTTCCGTGCTCGTCGGTGCACCATCCACACTGGAAGGTCGTCATGCACCGGCGTGGCCAGTCGAATAGGATCACAAGACGGAAATCAGCAGCATCCATCCATAACCAGCCGCTTATTGATCCTGAGACATCACGACAGCAAGCTTACGCCGCTGCAACATACGCTTTTGCGAGAGCTCAGGAAAGAAGCAGTGGCGATATGGGACCTGGCAGCACCATGGCTGTGGGGAACACAACAAATTCACAGGAGAACATACATCCACGCACAGATGACAGCAAGAATGGCGGAGTATTGAAACACCGGCAGAGTGTGCGGTTTGCGGGGCCTTTGGCTGCTCCGAGACCTGCATTAGGAACCAGAACAATCCAACAGAACTCTACACAGAATAAATTGAGCGCCGGTTCACTTCGGCCTGAAGAATCCAAAACGGATGCGGCCGTACCTGTTGCACATCGGCCCCAGAGCAGATCCTCGTCGCTAGAGAAGACTTCGTTCAAGCAGGTTGGGCCTGAGAGTTACGCTACGGCACTAGCAGCATATGATGAGTATTACACGCGCGAGGACGATTTGGTGACCACACCATCTTCATATAGGAAGATACGAAGATCAAAATCGATGTTGCATCCTGCCAAGGCACAGGGGGCTTTATTCAGCAATGGTACCCCGGGGAGCTCGATTCCCGGCCAGAGAAACAATCGCCTGTTGAGATCAAAGAGTAGCGCTGCCTTGAGGGCACCAACATCTATGAGCTTTCTGCAAGGGGGCAGATCGAGGTCTGTTCAAAACCCAGAATACGATACAGCAGTGCAAGTTGCTAGAGACAAGTTCCTCCATCAGGTTGAACAACAGCGCCTCCGGGAACAGCCTTCATTTCTCTTCCGTTCTATCAAGGCTAGAAGAGAGGAAAAGTCACTCCGCAGATCCCTTCGTACAAATAGCAGCACCAACAGTTACGGGATGCCCATTGCTTCCGCAAATCAGACGTATCATCGAACCTGGGATGACACGCTGAAAAACAGAGCACGACAGGCTTCAAGAAGTTTCAAAGATAAGTTGAAGGGCCTTTTTCGGCGGAGTAATGGCGATGGGGGTGTGGCTGTGCCCAATCAAGAAGTTCAAGCTCAGAACTCTCACATCACAGATTATGAAATACAAATAGGACCGCCGACGGTATTGAGCAGCACTTACGAAGAGTCACCTCCTGGTCGTGCCACACTTTCAAGTGTATCTACTCGACAACCATCCCTTCGTATGGTTCCATCATCTCGTCAACTTCGGTCTATCGCTGGCAGCATGCAGAGCCTAGCCAGTGAATCAAGCAGTAGGTCGAGAGTGATGAGCTGGACAAACACAGACACAACTGCCAACAGCCGTTATGCAGCCGCGGAAAGAGAACGAGAGAGGTTGTCTGTAATCAACGAAAATGGCACCCACAAGGCATCCTCGTCGTTTAACCGCCCACCCCTCAAAAATCAGTACTCAGCATACCCGGAATTCAACCCCCCGGGAAGCACACATGGACATCCCCCGCCATTTGTTGGGCAGGTTGATAGTGCACGTGTATATTCGGCGTTAATGAGGCGACTCGATGAGAATAGCCCAGAGGCTAAATTGACGGCGCAAAATGCTAACTCGAGAGCATCCCGATCACCCAAGCACGGTGTCCCAGGAAGTAGTTCCATGAACAGTCGACAGGGTATCCAAGGGTATACTTCTACCATTATTAGGGTTCAAAATTCCCCCGATCTCTCTGCGTCTACAGACCCCTATCAAAACATGGATCAAAGCGATGATATTTTTTACACTGCAAGAAGCTATAATGATAGTGGTTCCGTTGGGCATAAACGTGGCTACAGCAACTCTTCTGCTTCTACCGTTATCACCAGAAAGTCAAACTACAGAGTATATCCGCCACCCATCATGGGAGATTTGCCAGCCAAAATAACACCCCAACAAGCTGCGGTGACCGTCGAACCCCAAGGCACTGTTAGCAGGGGGCCGAGGGAGACCAGGTCTACATTTTTTGGTGGCAGTGAACTTACCAATATCGGAGGCACGCCTAGCCCCTACAGGCGAGCAATGGCCGAGGCGGACTTAAATTCAACAATGAGCAAGATAGGAATGCCCTCTGCTGAGTCAAGCCCGTTCTTGCCTGGCAGTCTACGACAATCGAAGTCCGCTCTAAACCTGGCTTATAGTGAACTCGACAAACGTGACACCGAAGGAATTGATGATGCCTATACGGAGAGCATTTATTCCAGGACTACCAGCGGGCGAACGCCGCCTCAAATGGAAGAGATACCTCTAGCCAGCGAATTCTCATCACCGCAAAAACTTGGATCTGCGGTCTTGATGGAGCATACTACTTACCGCCCTTTGGCACCACCACAACGTGTTAACGCAAGCACTGGGAGTATGGATTGGAAGGCCTGGATGGGCGCGCAAGTCGCCAAGCTTGAGAAGGCGAAGGAAAACTTCGACGCTGCCACCTCCGCGGCTCACGTCGTTCCGCATGGCGTACCTACGATGCCCAAGATATTTGGGGGCCATGTTCGAGAGACGGCAGAGATTTCGGGAGACGATGCGGCATTGGTTGCCCCGGAAGCCACTACGATACCGAGACAGCCATCACTAGAGATGCTGGAGGAGAATTCCAACGTCTCACCAAGATCAATCCTGAAGAGTAATCTATCATCATGCTACGCGGTGGCCCCGAATTTAACGCCTACTCCGAGTCTAAGAGTGGTGCATAGTTCTCTGAAGAAGGCCCCTTCTAGAAGCAGCATGACGAGCACGGGTACCGTCCTGAAGGAGCGTGTAGTGAGTAATTCAGCTTCAAATGTGATGGGAACCACCGCAGGGAACGCGTCATCTTCCCAGGGTGAAATTTCCCCGCGACAAAAAATGCAGAGAAAACAGTCCAGCGCGACACTCCGGAGTGTGCAGACGCCAAATAAGCTTGTCAGAGTGGCTGGTAGGCGCGCATCGAACGATAATGCGCAGTTACAGAGCCCCAGGGCTGGACTTGTGCATGCTGTTGCTGAGAAGAAGTTCGCTTCCGTTGGGGGCAGGGCGGCAGGGATGGAGAACTGGACGCCGACGAAGGCTGATGGACCCGAGGAGCCAAAGAGTGCAATGGTGGGAGGAAGAGGTGCGGAGCTGGATGGGCAGGTTATGGGGAGTAGGCGCATGGTCGATCTTTTTCTGAGCAGTCGCCGGAGGAGGGTCGCGGGGAGTGAAGACAGTAATGTGTTTTTGTAGCAAACGCGCGTGGTATTCTGTAACGAAGGAATACGGTAACTGGTGGGATTATACGGTTGGGGTTGGGTATTTGTTTGGATGGGAGCCGTGGAAAGTATTACTGTTTTGGTGATGTGTTGGATGGTATTCATTCAGCTGACCGGCTCATATGAAAGGGTATACCAGGACGGTATTAAAGGAGAACTATAGTATTATCCTGTGCAATAGAATAAAAGGCTGCATTGATATGGAGAAGTGTAACTATTTGCCGATATCATAAGAGTGTTAAAATATTGTTTTGTGATATATTTGTATTATTGTCGTAAATTGAAAATTATAAACCGATAAAATATTCGAAAACCCTCCCAAAATCGAGCTGGTCACGTTCACTGCCCAAGAAAACAAGATCCCATGATCATAATGGAGTCACCGACTCCGATTCTATTAATCGTAGAACGCAATGCACCCGTCTTCGCCGATCCTATCTTGCATGCCTGTTATACATACCCATCCCCACCCACCATGCAGCATTCCCCGTCCCATCAACCAACCACCTATGCGCGCCAACCCATCCGCAATATTTGTACAAATCCCATCAAGCACCCCTCCCCAGTCCAAAACGCCTTCCATCCACCTCTCCCGTTTATACACCTCCCGACCACCCATTAGAACCCCTCAAACGCACTATCCCACTTCTCCCGCGCCTCGTGCGTGTAAATGTCCACCTGCCCCTCATCCTCGCTGTACCGCTCGAAGCAGCTATCGTCGCTTGCGCCGCTCAGCTTGGGGATGATAGGTCCGTCGCGGCGGCGCGCGTACACGTCATCCCAGTTCACGGATGAAAAGAAGGGATGGGACTTTACGTCCGCGGCGCCGCCGGAGAGGTTGCCGAGACGGTGCGAGCGGTCGACTGTGCAGAGCGCTAGGATGAGGTCTTGTGCGTCGCTTGAGATAGGGGGCTCGTGGGGCGGGAATGTGATGGGCTTGTGGATTATTCTGGTATTGATTAGCATCGTGATTGAGGGAAGGGGAGGAGACGGATGCGTACTGTTTGTATATCTCCATCGGATTCTGGTGCCAGAAGGGCGGATACCCTGTGATAAACTCGTACATCAGGATGCCGAGGGCCCACCAGTCAACGGCGGTCGAGTGGCCCTGGGACTGGATGACTTCGGGCGCGAGGTACTCTGGGGTTCCGCAGAGTGTGTATGTTTCCCCTATTTCCACAGGTTAGTAGCTGTTGGCGGCAACACTACGACTATATAGCCATCCGAGCGCCGACTGCGCCAACCCACCACCATAGTAAGTGTCCGCATCCACCATGCTTCGGGTCAACCGTCGCATGACCCGTTTCGAGGAAGAGAGAATGGGACGATAAGGAAAGGAGGGCGTACTATCGCGCACGCGCTTCGCGAAGCCAAAATCGACGAGCTTGACGTGCCCCGCGGCATCGAGGAGGATATTCTCGGGTTTGAGGTCGCGGTAGGCGACGCCCTCGCGCTCGTGCAAGAACTCGAGGATCAGGACGATCTCGGCGAGGTAGAAGCGGGAGGTGTGTTCGGAGAAGCGGCGCTGGCGTCGCAGGTAGCTGAATATTTCGCCGCCAGGGCAGTAATCCAGCTGCGGGGAAGGTAGTTAGCGACACGAGGGCATTGATGAGAGACAGTAACTTACCAGCATGTACAGACATTCCGAGTCGGCAAAGGTGGTAATTAGTGTAGTTATAAATGGATAGCCGGCAACATCAGCCAGGATAGCCCGTTCGTGGTTGACATGGTCGACTTGCTTGAGTTTGATTACTGTCGCACAATTGTCAGCGTCATCCGACCTGAGACCCCGCAAGGGAAGCGCTGCTCACCTTCAGTTTTCCGTAGGACCTTGAGCGCGAACACCCGATCCTCGGCTCCCTGCATTGGGTTCGCGAGTTTGACCAGCCAAACCCGCGCGAATGTCCCCGTCCCGAGAATCCTCAACAACTTGAAGTCCTGAAGACGCAGCGTCTTGGAACTGCCACCGAGATGCTTCTCCACTAAACCCTTGGTCTGATCGCCGGGCGGGCTGCGAATGGCCGCATTGGACAAGAACATGTTGGCGACAGCGTCCTTCTTGCGGCTTGCATCGACCGAGTCGCTCGAAGATATGGAAGATTTCTCGAAGAGAGCGGCGATGCCAGGGAAACGGGCGCCGGTTGATGTGATCGCGGCCGCAGCCATAATCGTGGCAACAACGTCGAAGTTGGAGTAGTGAGGGGGTCGATTGCCAGCGACAAGGAATATCCCCTGTAAAAGACTCGCAGTTTTGGTGGGGTTGGCGGTGTCTGGCGGTGTCTGGTGGTGCCGGTATTGGTGGGGCAGGTCGTAGAAATGGGATTTTTAGTGGTTCTGGGTTAGGGGAGGAAGTGTTTTTGAAAGGTGGGTTTTTGCGACCCGCAGCGTGAATGCAAGGTGTATGGTATGTACTTTGGCAGGGTAGAGTAGAGTAGAATAGCCCATAAACCATTCAAGGAGGAAGAGAATATGAAGCCATCTGTAACTGTATGGTCGCGATGGAGGGAAATTATGACGGAGAGAGAGGGAGTGAGTGTGTGCGCGCGAGAGTGAGAGAGAGAGAGAAGGGCGGGGGGATGGTGGGGTAAAATATAAGGAGGAGGACCGAGTAAGAGACCGAGTGGAAGCGGGTAAGGTGATACGTTATACGTTATACAACAGTGGTAGTGGTTGGGAAAAGAAAGGTGATGTTGGGGAGGAATGGGGAGGGTGGGGGGAGGTAGAGTGAGATGGGGAATGATGGAGATGGGGGATGGGAGATGGGAGATGGGGGTTTAGAACGGAGGAATGGTTACATCGTTAAGCAGTGCATACACAGACAAGACAGGGTAAGAAAGTGGCAGCATGTATGTACATATGTAGTACGCGTGCATATTGGAGTAGGAGTACGGAGCCAATTTGGTATTTGGTATGGTGAGTTTGTAGTACAGTATAATAGATGAGCGGTTTGAGTGGTTGGCATCGTAGTATATGAATAAGCGTCGTAGTAGAAAGAGAGCAGTAGTATAGTTGTATAGTAGTATGGCAAGTAGGATGGCAAGTAGTATCGAATTGATCCTTGGGACCAACGAGACCAGTGAGACCAGTGAGACCAGCGCACTCATCGGGATCGGTTGCTTGTTTCGGGAATGACTTTGGGGGGCGGAATCAGCAGAGAGCGGTCATACTCTACGCCTCATCGGGTATACTAAAGGGGATAGTCGAGTGATTGACGGCGTTGACGGCGTCGACGGCGTTGGATCCCATGGTCATATGACGTCGATGACGATTAGACACAGATCAGACACGGCGAGACCGACGCTTGACACGGACGATAAGACAACCACGACGACAAGACTCAAACTCGAAGGGACCGACTGGGTATTGTTCTGTGTAGCCGCGAGACATGTCTCGAGAGCTACCCCAGTGGAGATGGTGGGGGTAGAGGAGGGTGGCAAAGCAGTAATAGTAGGAGACATATGCCATGCACGTGTTGATCCCGAAATGTTGCCATCAGCCATCATGTGCATGGTCATTCTTCATTTAATTCATATAATTCATACAACTCATGTATCTCATTAATCGTCAAGTGGTGGTAGCTCCCCAGCCTCTAATCTAGAAACACGTGCTACACCACGCTTCTGTCATTGGGAATAATATCTATCAACAAACTATATATACACATATCTTATCCAATTATACAAGCGAGCGATTACTTCATCTCTCACCTTCCGTAGCCCGCGCAGTTGTGACATGTGCAATCTCGGAGGATGAGGTCGAGTCGTATTCAATTCCCTCGCTCCCCGGCCGTCCCCTTATCTTCCTACGGGTCGCAAGTGAAGGCATCCCGTCCTCGGCATTCCGACGCGGGTCGTCCACGACGAGATTATCTTCGTCCGCGTCGGGAGTAACAGCCGCGACATCAGCATAGCTGCTCCCTAGAGACTTGGAGGCCGACTCGATTGGGATATGGGGACGTCGCGCTCCCGGTCCGAGGGACGCATGGCGCGCAGCGCGGTACTTGGCGAAATGCTCTTCACTATGGCCAGAGTCAGAGAAGCTTTCGAGGGCGTCTATGACGTGCGGGAAGACGAGAGTGTCGACATCGCGGGCCCACAGGAGGTCGAGGTGCTCAAAGTGCGGGATTTCCGTGGCGACGGTGTGCGCAGGGAGCTGCTTCAACATGACGTTGATGTCAACTAGAGAGTCGGAGCCGCCGTAGACGAGGACGACGGGGGTCTTGATGTTGCGGGTTGGGAAGCGGGCGACCTTGGTATATTTGCTGACACTGCCAAGGCGCAGCGGAGGTTGGACATCGTCGTCGTAGAGCTGGAAGGAGGCGGTGCGGATGATTTGGAACCAGTGTACCACGCTCTTGGTGCTGGTGAAGGAGTAGAGATGGGGGTAGGCGGCGAGCTTCTGAGCCATGGAGATGTTCTTGCCGTACCAGCCGAAGAGGAATGCGAGGGATGTGTCGATGGCACGCACAAATATCGGGGGGTACATGATCGACTGCCACATCGTCGTTGAGCTCAGAATGGAGCGACGGCCAAAAAGGAGGAACAGAACTTCTGGAGAAGCCTTCATCAGGGAATCGACGATGCCATTCCTTAACCCTGCCGGGGACATCGCCGGCGCGAGCGCTATGAAGACGTTGACTTTGTCGTTTAGTTTTGGGTGTATTGACAGCGTTGCAAAAGCCTGGGCTGTGCCTTGCGAGAATCCGATATACGACAGCGATGGTTGGTAGGTAGTAGAGAGGATGTAGTCGATGCTATTTGGGATGTCATGAAAAGCAAATTCGTCCATTGAGAAGTCCCAAAATGCCGTTGCTGTGGGAGGGTGATGGATAGATTTCTTGGAATATTTGTTCCCACGGTTGTTTCCAAACTATAGAGGGTCAGCAAATCTCAGAATATACCAACAGGTAGGACACACATACCCAGACATCGTACCCCTTTTCCACAAGGTGGAATGGCAGGCACCGTTCCTCGTCAGTCAGGCACACCCATACTTCGCTATTCATAAGAAGCCCATGATGTAAATATACCACAGGCTTTTTTATGCCTCCTTTTGCTGAATTGACCTTGACACCCTCCTCACCTCGTCTCCAGCCAAGTCTGTGGAGCCCAAGCAGGTATCCGTCTGAAGTCTGTACTACATGCTCTTCCGCCAGGTAGCCCGACAATGCGCATAAGTCGACAAAATCGGAAGCATCGCGGATAGCGCTCGACCGGGCTGTGTAAATAATGTCAGTTCTATAGTGACAAAGGTGACGTGGGGTGCATACAGCTTTGCCTTGACACTGACTTCTTCGCTGCCGTGGATGTAGAATAGTGAAACAGTCGTTTCGACGCTCGATAACACAAGGTTATTATACTCGTAGCTACAAATCGTTAGCCATTGAAGATTTATAGAGGAGAGTCGGCAGAGTCGGCAGGTGGGGGCATACGCAGCGCAAGAGTGAGGACTCGAATAAGTGCCTCTAAACCGACCAGAACGAACGAGACAACGAGTGCTACATACTCGCTCCTATCCCTTATTAGCGCATGTTCGCCGTTTGATTCAGGGATATGAGACCTACAGGTTGAGCCTGGACACAAATGGTATGCGCCACATGCTGGTCCAAGACTTGGACACGCCAGAAGCTCAGTTCAGGTCCAGTTCATTGTTGGAGTCGCGCTCCAACTCTGGCTCTATCACGTGCGAATATTGGCTTCGTACCTTTTAGTCAGCTTGATTTTGGGTTGAAGGTCTCCGTGATAATGACGGAGAGATGCGTAGTAGAGAGTGGAGCTGGATAAAATTTCAATGGGTATAGACGCTATAAAGTCTAAAGAATGGATAGGAAGGTGACAATAATGTTTGAAGTCCAAAATCAAGTTATGGTACCTTGCAACCGACAAGGATGGGATTTCCAAATGCCATTGTCTCATGACGAAAATAATCGCAAAATAGTTAGAATGCATAAAAGTCACGGTTTGGGTGCCTATAATATCTAATCAGCTCTCGTAGCTCAGTTGGTAGAGCGCGGCACTAGTATCCAATCACGTGAAAGTCACGTGATTCCGGCAATGCCGAGGTCTACGGTTCAACTCCGTACGGGAGCAATTCTTTTGCCTTTTTGAAGCATTTTGAGCATGTTATTATCTTTTTTGACGTTGAAATGATCGTTTTACGAGGTTTTGAAGTTTTGGGTGCTTCATGTTGTTGGTTGTGGTGCGTGGGAAGGCTTTGGTGGTCGTTCCCTCCTCCTTCATCCAAGAGGACGTTTTGCCAAAAACTCAACCTCACCGCCTTTGCTTTTTATGACTTCAGTTCAAATCTGTATAGGAGCATTTATTCACTTTTTTATTTAATCCGAATACATCCATTCACTTAGAGCTCAATACATACTCCATACTTATTGGGCGCTTGACTTAATCCATCATAGAAATCCTTATATTTTGCCCCGCGTCATCATGGTGGAGTAGTTCCAGATAAGCGAACAACTAAATCTGGGTGTACAAAGCTTGGCGTTACTGACGCGTTCAGTTCAAACTCCAAGGCTCAATCCTCAGCCGCGCCGTTAAACCTCATATCGCATTCACTTGGTAAAACACAATTCACAATTCCACAACACACAACAACCTCACACAGCATCCTTGTGTACAACCATATTCTCCCCTTACTCTTTATTCCAATCGAACGCAGCCTCTAACCTGCGATGCCCCCACGTTCTTTATCTCGTGGGCGCGAACCCATGCGCTCTCTTTCGCCTCGTCTGGAGCATTCTCGCTCCCCACCACCCTTGCACCGGCGATCCATGTCACCACGCCGCTCACGATCCCCCTCGTACGATCGAAATGGAGGCCGTAGAGCCACGAGAAGCATAACACGCAGCCCCAGTCCGGATGTGAAAAGCACAAAGGTATGACATCCTCACTTATTTTTCTGTCGCGTGCTACAAACGAAACTTGTTACTGACAGTTTCCAGATCGTGGTTGAAAGACTCACCAAAAACATAAATGAGGGCCATCTCAGAGAGCTGTTTGGGAGCTTTGGTGAGATTATCGATATGGATATGCCTATGAACAGACAATGTAAGTTGGGACAGTTCTCCGCGAGGACCTTTCTAACCCTCACAGTCGGTACAAACCGCGGCACAGCCTACCTTCTTTACGCCGTTGAAGCCGATGCCGACCAAGCCATTGCTCATATGCATGAGGCGCAATTGGATGGCGCCGTCATAAGCGTGTCTATCGTCATTCCCAGACGCAAATTCTCACCAGCACCGCCACCGGCGAGACGGGGCGCAAACATCGATCCACGGGCACGAGTGGACGCTCGAGGACCACCGCCACCGCGTCGTCGATCTCCAAACAGAAATTACAACCGAGGCGGGGCGTCAGATACCTATCGACCACGGTCACTCTCCAGGTCTCGTTCACCAAGGGGCCGCAGGAGCCATTCCAGAACGTATTCATCCAGGTCAAGATCTCCGAGGAGGCGCGGTGGGAGGCGAGATAATGAAGGCCGTAATGGGGCCCGGAGGAGAAGCTCGAGCTACAGCAGCTACAGCAGCGATCGCAGTCGTAGCCGAAGCAGGGCTCGGCCGGACAGAGAGAGACGATGAAAGGCGTTGGGGAAGGGTTGTGGTTTTATTTCACATAGCGAAGGAGTTACGGGTCGTAATTACGGTGGGGGATTATGATTTCAATGGCACATGGGATGGATAATAGCTTACCGGTTCACGCTTTATGTGTCGTGGTTAGACCTGCGTCAGCAAAAATCTAAGGAAGGTCCAAAGGCCAACCCAATCATTCGTGCTTGCCAACTGATGCGATTTCCTGCGACTTTCAAACCGGCATCTTCTTCTCTTTCTCCAGTCAATCTCCTTCGTCCTCATCATCAACTTCATTACGCAACTCCTACACCTAAGTATTCCACGCATAACTATCCTAATTACCATATTGTTATCTGTACCCTGTTCATATCACCATTGGCAGGTTGCAATCCATTTCCTCAACAGACAAGACCAAATACAGAGTAGCCTGCTTCACCGAACATAGCTCCAATGCCGACTGTTCATATTATTATCAATCCAAATCCTCATCCGGTACGTAATACTCGGTGGTGCCAAACCCCGGCCAGCTATACTCCATTTCCAGATTCAAGTAGAGCACGGAACTGAATTGGAACACAGGATATCGACGCAGCACTGCCGAGACCTACTTCGCCAGGAGAACAAGAAGCCGGGAGCACCGTTATACGTATCATGGCGAACAATACTACACCGAAGCCCGAAGCGGCAACTGCATCCCCTTCTAAATTGTCCAGAATTTCAACCGCAGCGCCGGTACTGGTTACAGCACCTGCGCCATCTATTCCAGGTGCCGTTGACGGCCTTCAAGAAGTCTCTGACCCCCCAGTTGTGGCACGCACGGAAGAGGCTAAGATTGTGAAACCGAGGCCATCGGAGGAACCTTCAGCTGATGTATTCAAACGGATAATCGAGTCCTCGGAACGAGAAACATCCCCTGTCGTTGCAAATGTTGCAGACGTTGAAGAAAATTCTGGACTAGTTGAATCTCCTAGGGAAGCCTATGCACAGGAACACCCCACGGCTCTACCCATCACCGAAGACAGCGATGCCAGAGTCCCGCGCCATTCAGCAATTATTCAATCACCCGCGGGGAAGCCATACCATACTGGCATTCAGGTCCCCTCGCAGGTTCGGATAACTGACGGCTTCCCTTACCCACCCGGGCTGGCTGATTACGGGATTCTCGAGGAAGACTGGGATAAATTTACAGCTCAACTAACCTCACTTATTGGGCCTCAACGTAAGAAGAAGAAGAAGAGTCCAATGCGCCGGGTTCTTCCCTTTGGCTCGAAGGGGAAGAAGGAGGAATTCGACTTCCAAAAATCGCTTTCCCAGACCTTCGAATATGTTCGGGAATCCCAGAACAATCTGTTCCGCCCCAAGGGTCTTCTTATGAGGGTCGACATACCCGAGGAAGGCGTTGGCATGGAGTTTATGGATCTATACCACGGAAAACATGTCGATCACTTATCCAAGACGTGGGAATCCGAAGCCAGGATCGCAAATGCTGTACCCGCAGCTGATGGCAATGGAGTCGATGCTACTGGAGGGGGAGTTGCTGCACAAGTCGACGTGACTGAGGCCCCACTGCCGATTAACAGGGCCCAACTCAAGGTCGACAAGGTTCAACACAAAATTGACAAGGCTCAACACAAGATTAAAAGGGCCGAAGACAAGACGCTTGAAAAGGCAAGAAAGCTAGAGCTACGGGCTTTGAGTCACCTTGATAGCGCAAAGAAGAAGATGTCAAAACGCATCCGAATAGTTTTGGAACCTGTCACAGTTCTGGATAATACAGAAAGGTCTGAACAGAACGGCTGGAATGCTTGGATTCGCCATTGCGACAACTATGGATCACAGTTGACCAACTAATGTCAGCCAGGGCCATCATACGGAGAGAACGCAATTTCGCATAAGAAGGGTGCAGTGTAATCATTACCTAGAGCAAGGCAGGCGATACAGAGCGTGAATGGTGTCGAGGTAGCAAGGATACTTATATAGGATATGGTTTGCTTTCTAGAACTGTCCTAGGCTGCTTACTTCAGGGATGGAGCTGGAACAAGAGCTGGAGATGGCCTCGTCGACGAACGAGCACAAGGCTGTTTTTATAGCTTCATGACCTAAAAGCCATTGATGGCTCTCTTGTTCGACAGGTGCTTTAGCTCCAGCATGTAGTCAAGTTATCATTTGAACATTTTTCAAGTCCTCGCCAGTGAAATTCATTTGTAGATCAGGCTACATCATATTTTTTGGAGTTTCTATAAGTGGCTAACTCAGCGGACTGGTGAACAACGATGTTGGTGTAATAATATTGACGGTGTTCCTTTGCTCGAGATGATCAGACTACAGTATTAACTATTTGCATAGTTTTACTAATCCTTTAGCCTCCCCATTCCCAGCCCGTCGAAAAGCGGGAGCAAGAAGGCCTCGATTCTCTCGTTCCCAACAAGTTCCTTGTTGAATTTGTCCAGGGCGACCAATTGGTCCGCTCTCCCCCCCTTTTCAGTTGAAAGCTCTTCGGGGGTGGCATTCGGGTTTGAGGAGCTTCTATCAGCGACAACGCTGCGGCGAAGAATATTGTCTGCTATGATTGTGCCTCCAGATTTGAGGATGCGGACTGAGCTGGAGGATGTTGAGAGTGAAAGGATGAGAGAGAGATAATTGGGATATGATATCTTGTCTGCATCGATAAAGATCAGATCATATGGCTGGTCGATGGTCTTGGCCAGCTCTGGAATACTGGAGGCTGTTAGTCAAGGCGTTTTTGATATTCATAGACGGGCAAATAAATAAATCACCTTTTATTCGCATCCCCGACGATGACCTCGACGTTCTTCACGCCGTTCTTCTCGAATGCTTCACGTGCAATTTGGGCGTATTCCGGGTCGAACTCGAGAGTTGTAACGTGACCGTCTGGGCCAACTGCTTCGGAGAAGCCAAGTGCTGAGAAACCGATGTAGCAGCCAATCTCGAGGACTGGTATAGGTTAGCACTATCGTAGGACCGCAGAACCGGAGTGTCGGGATATCGACACCAAAGTTTGCTCCTGCGTGGGGAATTCGCAATAGATGGGTTGGTGGCACAAAGAGTGTTTGGGCCGCCCGGATACAAGATCCGCAAGGTTGTACGACAGGATATATTTAAACGTGCATACTTCTCTTGGCCCCAAGTGCTCTCGCAATCCAGATTTGGAACTGGGTTTGAAAGGGCGAGATCATAAACCCAGCCTTTGGTTGCTCGGAACCCCAAGCATGGTGCTTCGTGATATGCTCTGGAAGCTTGGTGGAATGCTCAAAGGCATATTCAGCCACCTTCTCGGCGACGTGCTCGTTTGGGTAGAGATGGGTGCCATTGTCCTTCATTGTGGCGGATGATGAGGCTAAGATGGCAGTTATAAAGATATGAAGATACGAAGATATATAGACTGTAGAGTACTTTCTGTGTTGCTCAGATACAAATAATAGTTCGGGATATTGCCGAATTTATATATAAATTATCAGGGTTGTGACTAAACCCTTGCATAGATCTCTCATACCTCGGGTCCCCCACTTTGCTGTGAACAGACAAGTTGAATATACAGTAAGGTGTAATCTATACTCAGTATGTACCTATAGTGGTATGTACCATACACTGGTATGTACGTACTACATCGCGTACAGATGCCTCACCATGGCGTGACGTGTTCTGCCGTTCTGCCGCGCCGGACCGTGATATTACCCGATTTAGAAAGACCGCGCCTGTCGCCAAAAGCCAACCCAACGTCCGCGGTCGCCCACGTAAAAGCGGCGACAGGTACAGGGATCACGGATCACGGATCACGGATCACGGATCACCCATCGCCCTTGCATCTTGCAGTCACTCACCCTTGCGGGGTACTCTATTGTCCATCTATCCTCTATCACACTTGGCACTGTATCGCACTTAGTACCAAAACTGTTATACTGCGACAGTATCATACCTGCCTTACAGTGTCGTTCTTACCTTACAGAATCTTACTTTACCTTGCACCATCGTGCCTACCTTGCACTCACTATCATACAGGTTTCACACTGTGGTCTACTGTGTTCTACTTGTGCCCTCCGATACACCGCAAACTTCCAACTCGCGTTGCCCGCCCACTCTGACCAATCTTAACCAATTCGTGTGCACACTACTGAATTTCTGGATCTTCACCTCGAGATAGCCCAGATAAACACAGCGAGAAGCCCATCATGACTACCAGATACCGAGTTGAGTGTATGTTCTGGCTCCTCCCTCAAGGCGAGGAATCATCATGATAGAGCACGTGAATTGCTGGACAAGTGTGCTGAAGCCATATAGATGCTCTCAAGACCCACAGAAGGGACCAGTTCATAGGTGAGAGCAATACGGCGCTATTGGCCTTGTTTTATTTTGGAAATATCTTATTTCCCAATGTCCATTCTCGTAGCAATCGCAAGCCTACTCATATTCCTTTTTAACAATGTTAACCCCTTGAAAATGACCTCCGCTTACCTTTGACCAGAATGGATAAAGGGCCTCCTGGCCGTCCCATTCGTGCTGCACTCCCAGCCCACGGGTGTCTTTGAAGCACGAGGCAGTGTGGCCGACATGGCATCGGAGGCCTGCAGGCGTTATGCTGAGATTATGAAAGATGTCGAGGACATGATAGATGATCACAGTATGTTTATATGTCCCTATAATTCCTCGGCCCTATACTCGCTTTTCATGGGCTTACGATCCAACTATCGCCCAGTCAACCATCAAGATGATGGCTTGCAACTCCAATCAAAGCTCAAGCTCCTTGTTCCTAGCATTGGCAACTTTTTCACCCGACTTCCTCTGGCAGAGGCATTCAAATACCAAGACAGCCTACGATTTATCTCATCAAGACGCTTTGTACCACCCTCATTCAACGATATCCGCCTTATCCTAAATACCGCCCAGATTATGGGGGTTGCAGCAGCCGGTGCTTTAGATTTAGCTACATTCGATGGTGATGTGACTCTGTACGACGACGGGAAAAGTCTGGAACCGGACAATCCTGTTATAACGCGAATCATAGGTCAGTCCGTCACATGGTTGCGCTGGAGTCTCATATGCCCTACAGTTGCTAAGCATGGCATTTAGATCTCATGAGCAGAAATACCAAGATTGGTATCGTTACGGCAGCTGGCTACACGGAGGCCGAACGCTATTTTGAACGCTTGTACGGTCTCCTTGAAGCTATCAGAGACTCGGAAGTTCTTACTATCGAGCAAAAACATAATCTAGTTGTCATGGGTGAGTGCCCACGCTCATTATTTGTGACCCTCTAACGAGTCTAGGGGGCGAATCGAACTTTCTCTTCGAGTATTCCATATCATCACCTCATTTACTTGAGTGGGTCCCACGTCGCTCTTGGATTCTCGATGAGATGCTCAGCTGGTCGGAGCCAGTCATCCAAGCGCTCCTTGACAAAGCTGAAGCTGCCCTCAATGAGTGCATTACTCACCTCTCCCTCTCTGCCCTTGTCATCCGCAAAGAACGTGCAGTCGGAATCGTTCCCACTATCCAGGGTGCTAAGTTCCCACGCGAGTCCTTGGAAGAGACAGTGCTTGTAGTGCAGAAGATACTCGAGATGTCTCCCGTCTCAAAGACCCTCCCTTTCTGTGCTTTCAATGGTGGAAATGATGTATTTGTTGATATTGGAGACAAGAGCTGGGGAGTCCTGGTCTGCCAAAAATATTTCGGGGATAGACTTGGTAGGAGTATCGAGGGCAAAAGAACCATGCATGTTGGCGACCAGTTCTTGTCAGCGAATGGCGCAAACGATTTCCGCGCTAGAAGAGTTGCTACTACATTATGGGTGGCAAACCCAGACGAATGTGTGACGCTATTAGATGAGGTGGCAGAGTTTATGAGGGCAGCGGAACGGAAGCGGGTTTGATTGTTGACTATATCCAAGACTTGATGGAATGGGCATGCCGGGAACTGTTTCAGGGATTGTCTTGTTAGCCTACTTTCGAAAGTCGGAACCATTGTACGCTTTACGGCTTGCTTGTCTTATACTGTCCACACCCTGACAATGGTTTCGGTATAGTTATAATATATGTTCCATGACACTGCTGCAATGCTATATAACGATATCAAATATATATTGTACAATAAAGCCAAACACCACAGGAAATCGCCCAGAGATGACCCAGCCGCATATTTAACCGACTCCTCCGCCCCGTACGCCTTGGTAATATAACAAGCTTGCTGACTTCATTTGCTGCAACGCCTTTTGAGGCTGTGCAATGATGTAAATCCGTGTTGACGTGCTTCCAGCTCTTGCCGTTTCCTCGTATTAATGCGTCCTCCCGACTCTTACATATCATCAGATGCGAAATGATACTCCTCCCACAAAAATGCGTAATCCTCCAGAATACCACCCACCAATCCCGGCATGTACTTGGCACCCACCAAACTTTGCACCCAACCTTTTGTCACATTCTCATAGAACGCGCCTCTCAACGCCCACCAACCCATAGCACGTCCTCTCCTACTCCACTCTTCTTTCTCTAGTGCTGTCTCCCGCGTTCCACTACGACCCCCCTCGGCTCGCAACTGCCTGGCAGAGAGTTCAATGGCGATTGCGAAGAGCCATGGCCGCCAGCTCTTCTTGTCCTTGCTTCGCGACATGGCGACAGCGTATAGCACTGGTCGAAGGATATGCAGAATCTCAGCAAGATGTGCCGTTCCAGAAATACGTGACAGGAGAGTGGTGGCCGGCTTGATATCATCAGCTGTCAGGACCTTTCGCATGAGAAAGCTGCTGATATCACTAGGGCTTGGCAGAGCCGGGAGAGATAGACCAGTCCGCGGCATTGGCCATTCCTTTGGCTTCTTTTCCTCTTTGACGAAAAACTCATCTTCCCCTTCGTTATCATCTGTAGGCTCCTCTGGGATTGGCTCCCGGTCGGGTAACGGAGGGACAACCATGCGCCCGCCGGTAATGCGCAAAAGGAACAGTCGGCAGAGAGCCTTCAGCGCTTCTATAAGTACCACAACTCGCCATCGGACTTTCTCCCCGCGTCGTTTTGCGGTCATCTCCCACAACAGCTCCGTATACTGTGCGCATTGGAGAACCAACGCGACTCTCGTATAAACCTTCGACTTCCCTGTCCAGTATTTCGTGTAACGGTTATGGGGGTTATCGACACGCGGCATGCCAGGTAATCTTGCAACTGCACGGGCTAATAGCGAGTCGTGATAGAGTGAGAGCAGCTGGATAGAGGAATGAAGAGATTCCGAAGCAATTTCAGCATCGCGGAACCGGCCGGGTATGATATATGTCAAGCTACGAAGCGCTGACTCGATTTGCGCAACAGAGGATGCATTCTTGAGAACGAATCCAGAGTAGAGAGAGGGCCATTCCTGCGGCATGGGTAGGTTGGCTTGCAGTTGGCCGGGAACGGATTTGAGCATAGAGAGGACAGAAGGTGAAGGTGAGTTCGTGTTAACGCCCTCGGGCAGTTGAGACTGCATAGCTGAGGGTCGGGGAGGCTCAGAGGTCGTATGCGCAGATTCGGATGCGTGCGTATCTGTGGGATCAGATGTCGAACGTGGTGGAGTAGGAGGAAGCGATACGGAAATCGAGGGTGAATCGGTAGGCGCGAGAGCGCTATCGTATAAATCCGTCGTGGCCATCAGATTGAAGATGTGTATGAATCCGACCTTTGAGATGACAGGAGTAACTGTAGCATGAGAGGACGGTTGTATCGTGGAGATGCATCATAATGAGCGAGCGTGCCAGAGGACAAAGGGTCGTGCCGAGGCAGTGGTTTCATTTGAACCTTAAATATTAGGCATAAATCTATGCGTGGGCTCTATCACGTCGAGCGTTGCACTGCGTCAGGGGTCGCAAGTAATCACAGGGCAAAAGAAAATAACCTTTCAATGCAATAATTTTGGCGTGCAGTCTCTGCTACAGTACTAGATAAATATCATACGGGTTTCCGTAGCTACAGCTCCTTTTTCTCCTTCGAATCAGTCAATGTCCCCTGTTTCCTGGGGTCTTTCAATCCCACAAAAACAAACCCAACCACTACCGTCATTGCCACAGCACCACTCTGATACGCAATATTTCTGCCCGCCCACCAGTAAAGGCTGCAGAATGCTAATGGGCCAATCGCACGCCCAATTTGACCCCAGCTTCTTAAATTTCCCAATTTTCCACCTCTCTCGCCTTCACCAGCTTCAAAGCTGCTCAGGGCGTTCAGTCCGGTTACTACAGTCGCCGTCGTCACTGCTAATAATGTAGATGCAGCATATAATCCAATAACAGTGGTCGTGGTCGAGAGAATAATGAAAGCAACAAGGCATGACAACACCCCTAGGCGCACGCAAACAAGTGGCGGAAGTCGCCGAGTGACGCCCCCCTGGAGGATGGAGGCGATGAGGCCAATGTAGCCAAGCAATCGGCCATTAGAACTGGCGCTGTAGTGAAATAGGTCATGCGTCATGAAGGGAAGAGAAAATTCCATGCCAGAGAATACAAGGATAAATGTAAGATGCGTGCTGTTGAGAAGCAGATGCGAGTTGGTGCGGATTGGCGCACTCGGAGTTTCTTTTGGCTTTGAGGCCGAAGTTGGACTTGCATCCGTCGTAATAGACGGGAGTGTCTCTGGGAGACAGAAAAAAAGGTAAATGGTTTCGACCACGATGAGGAAAAGCGAGAAGCCGGCCGCTGTTGCGAATGGGTTTGCGGCCACAAGTGATATGGTGCTGAGATAGGCACCCAGTGCTGGACCAAAAGTAAAGGCAATACAGAAACACGCGCCCACCAGGGCCATTGTCGCGCCTCTCTGCTTGTCGTC
This sequence comes from Pseudogymnoascus sp. VKM F-4513 (FW-928), assembly GCA_000750755.1. Lineage (NCBI taxonomy): Eukaryota > Fungi > Ascomycota > Leotiomycetes > Thelebolales > Thelebolaceae > Pseudogymnoascus > Pseudogymnoascus sp. VKM F-4513 (FW-928). The sequence continues at coordinate 60,090 of JPJW01000010.1, forward strand.
ACTAATATCTGTGGCTATCGCAGTTGCAATCTGCACATTGCCTTCACTCAACCCTCCCACAATCCTACTCAGTAGGAACGTCCTGAAATCCGTGGCCAGAAGCCATAGCAGCACGCTAGCAATATTCCCACACATGCTGATCAACAGAGCTTTCCTCCTTCCATACTTATCGGACAGGGTCCCGATGATGGGAGCTGCGATTGCTTGAAGGCCAGAAAATAGAGAGCCAAGCGCGCCTCCAAGTATCACGATGTCATAGCGAGAGTCGATGGGTCGGGAGAATGCGTTCTTGTATGAATTAAGGGAGCGCAAAACGCTTGTTAAAACAGTGGGAGGTGAATCGATGTCGGTTGGTTCTAGGGAGCGGTAGAACTCCAGTAATCGAGGGAAGAGAGGAAGAATGAAGGTGAAAGATATCTAGAGTAGTACTTAGCCTTTGTTCGAGACTAATCATTGTGGTAGGGACATACAAGATCGAGTAAAAGTGAAATGAAAACGACTTTCAAAACGCGGCTGCGGAGCACTGGGTCGATAGTGGTCGCCATTGTCGCTTTTTGGATAAGCAAGGTCTTTTGAGTATGTTCTTGGGAGGCTGGTGTTAACAGCAACAATGAAATAGGGCACCACTATGGGTTAGACCTAAGGCCTTACTATATCAAATAAACAATCTTGACATATTAGTTAGTAAGTCGTCCAATTCATAGAGTTTGCAAGCGGAACGAAGCAAACATTCGGACTCGGTATTTGTCTTGAAACGCGTTCGTGTCCCCATATATCACCCACTCCACTCGGATTATCATTCTTCCCTATCTGGGGATAACATACTAGAGTACGAACAGTGCAATCACTTACCTCTTTTCTACAACACATTCATTCACGTACAACCACGTGTACCGCACCACGTTGTTTCACAATATTGAAGAGTTTACCAGGAAATCACTTGGCATCCATATCTGGAGAAAAATGGCCTTTGCCTGAAATTGGTCCATCATCCGGCGCATATCACATGGAGCTTACCACGCCGATGCCCCATGTGAGGATATGATTTCTAGGTTGATTTAGACACTGGGATATTGGCCCCAGGGGAGCAAAAGGCACCTAGGCCGTGCCGACCAGCTTCATTTGGAAGGAATGAATTCAACCATGGATCAGATAATTCCCACAAAGAAACGAGCGGGGGCCTTTAATGGCCTTGACGAACCTGATGGCAAGAAACCACGGCTCCTTCCCGGCGTGACAGTAAACCACAAGACTCGTCGGGACATAATTTCAAGTCTTTCAGATGAAGTTCTGATTAGAATTTTACAGTTTCTTCCCGTTGCCACGGTGCTTCTATGCCACGGCGTATCAAAGCGCTGGCTAGCATTAAGCACTGATGGCGAGGTGTGGCGAAGCCTCTATTGGGACCAGTTTGTTAGGCCAGGTATTCGAAAGAGAGATTGGAAAGATATCAACAGAGAAGATTACTGGATAAAGCAGCAGAAAACCAAACATCAGAAGAGCTTTGATCCCACCAAGAGCAACAGTGAGAAACCAACAGCGCCGCGGATAGACTGGAAGGCAAGGTACCGACTAAGGCATAACTGGAGTCGGGGTAGTGCAGATGTAAGAGAAATCGGATTAGCGGAAGATGGACGGGAGACTGAAACTCGCCCAAGAGGACCAAACATACATTCAGACTCAGGGAGCCTGATGGTTAGAATTATTGATGGGAAAATATTAACCGTCGATCATGCAAATGGCCTCCGTGTGTGGGATTTACAAAAGAATGGGGCGAGCAGCAAATGCATTGCACGGGTAGCACTCGATAATGATTGTCAATCAGCACCTACTGCTTTGGCAATCGACTATACTTTAGAAACCGGCGCAGTGAGAGCCGCTGTTGGCTTTAAAAATGGCGGGTTTGGGATTTGGAAGTTCGATATTAGATCGGTGGATATGGAGGGGGCCTTCGTGAAGATATTGTCGAGGTCTGGGTCGGACGAGGAGGGTGTCTCGCTGGTTGCTGCTGCTTATTCCCACCCACATCTACTGACAATTACAGAGGAACAGGCTCTGTCCTTATATATCCTCGAAGACAAAGTGGCGTCGAAACCACACACATCAGGTTGCGATGACGATATATTGAAGGAAACAAACAGAGCCTTTGTGACAGCTGGCAAACCTCCAACCGAGGCCATGTCTACAAGGCTTGTTACTTCGCTCAAGTCTCAGAGTACTTGGCCTCCACTTTCGCTCTCAATAAGGACCACCCCGCAGGCAATAATAGCATCGATAGCCTATTCACTACCGACGTACTCTAGTGGCTGGTCTGTTGGCCTCCAAGAACTTCACATCTCCCACAGCGGTACCATTTCTCACTCCCGTCTCGCGTCTGCGATCGAACCGGGCTTCCATCCTCTACTGCCAGCGCTTTCCTCTACAGCGGGGAGTCCCTCTTCAACATCCAACTCAGCTCCTAACACGGCCAGTCCTCCAAGGCCGCCCACTAACCCGCGGCCATCTAGTCTCAGCTACTCACATCCTTACCTTTTGGCAAGCCATTCAAATAATACGCTCACGCTGTATTTGGTCACATCCACCCTGGACGATCTCAAGATCAGTATGGCGAGGACGCTCTGGGGACATACATCATCCGTGTCGGGCGCTCATGTAGGGGTACGCGGCAAGGCAGTCAGCATAAGTTCTGGGGGGGAAGAGCTCCGTGTGTGGGAGTTGGAGCGAGGATTGCGGTCACGTAGGGTGGTGAACGAGGAAAGTGTGCGGGTGCGGAGAGAAGCGCATACTACAGGTACGGGGACAGGGACCGACAGCATCAAGGCAACCAATAGAGGGGACTGGGTAGGTTTTGACGACGAGGTTGTGGTGGTCTTGAAGGAGGCTGAAGATGGAGCGAAGGCACTGGTGGTGTACGACTTCAAGTAGAATCAAAGCGACGAACTGTGGCAGAAAACGTGTTAAATGTGTAATAATAATTCGGTGTCTTATGGAGATCATATATAATATACTTTTTCGTATATGCTTCACCTGTAGCTTAAAAACTTGCGTAAATTGTTGTAGCCTGGGGTATGATTTTGCTGATTGGATACTTTACCCTACGTAGTTTAGCCACCCAGGCGGCTCTTTCAGGTACTAAGCCTGCAAGTAGCCTAGTGCTGTGGGTTTGGAACCCGGCTAGATCGCCAAAATTTTATCCCATCATACACGCGCTGTGACGCGGATGTTGCCCCATGGCGTGGTGGGGATAGCCAGATAGTCTGACAACGGTACTGTGCCGCGTGCATGCTCAATAATTACATACTCTACATTCATGCGGCTCTTACTCCGTGCCTACTCCACGCCCCGAGCCCAAACCTTTTACAACGCACATAAATCACATAAACGCAAATCGCCAACAAATCAGACCGTATACCCAATAATCCACCCCTAGATTACCCTCCGAGGTATCTATTCGCCAGCCTGCTGCAACTGGGCACATTCCATCCAGCCTTGTTCTGCTCTGGTCTTACCCTGCCTGCCTGATTCTGCCTTGTTTTGACTCGTCCTGTGGGGTGACCAAATGTAAAGAGCGCCCTGGAAAGTACAGGAAATACCGGAAGTGCTCAGAAGGAGGAAGGAGGTAGGCGGAACGTAGAGCCTCATATTTCCCATGTCGCCACCGTTCCACCGTTCTTCCCTACTGCGTGCACACTTATACACCCCGATCACCTGTTGCTTCCTGCTTCCTGGTCGACCTAGCCTGGTCTTGCCTTGAGTAAGATAGCTCCTACCAATTTATCACGAACTTCTCCGGCCGCACTCCCCAGCAGGTGCTTGCTCTTAAACATGGCATCCGCCTCGAGCCTATACCCTCTAGAGGCCTATGTCTCTCCCGATGAGCTGGCCGACGAGTTGGTCTTGCAAAAAACTCTTCTTTTTACTCTTGATAATACCGCAGAGGGATCTGAGCAGGCCGAAGCAGATATTAAGGCTGAGATCGCCCGTATTGAGACGCAATTGAGGCAACTTCGAGGTGGGGTAACAGGACCACATATGGGCGCCTCGGTGCTTGGGGGTGGGATACCAAACCAACAGAATTCAAACAACCTCGAATCCGCCTCTCCGTTTTCCAGCTACGATCCTGCATCCACAGACCCGTTTTCTCGTGAGTTATTTTATGTTTCCTCATATTCGCGAATACCTGAATCACCCCTTTCCTCTTCCTTTATCTCAGCCGCCCAACCGAAACCCCATTTACAAAACTGCTATTTTCACAACCCCCGCTGACGGTGCCCTTCAGCCGACACAATGGATCCCTCTGATCCGCTCTCAAGCTCGATTTCAGGGTCTGCAGCGATCAGAGAACCAAGTGCGAACTTCAGCCTGCCATCTAGAAAAAGGTCTTTTGACGGGCTCCATGAACGACAAGCCGGAAGCAAATCAAGACGCACTTCTCCAAACCCGTCGACTAGTGTCCCAGCGACGTACGGTGCCAGCTACACCGACCCTGTCACGCGTGAATTGGAGTTACACAAGATCAGACAGCGGGAAATCGAAGAAGCTGCTGCAAAATTGAAAAAAGATAGGGATTATGCACGCAACCTCCAAGATACTTATTCTGCCCATACGCCTTCCCTATCCGAAAGCCGCCCTGCTGCATCAAAGAGGCCATCTGCTTATGAACGTATGATGGGACTTCCACACCAACCTCCCCCGTCAAGATCTCAAAAATACGAACCTCAAAATACAAGCTCTCGGGATAACGAAGCTCCAGCTCCCGCGCAGAGCTCGCAGCCAGACCAGAGACCTCATGGCTACCAATCTGTGAATCCGGCACTTAATAGCCCAGCATCTCTCTCCACTCTTGGCTCGGACTCTCTTCCTAAAATTCCGGGATCTTACCCTGATCAAGACAGCGATTCAGACATCGAAATTATTTCATCGGCCGATTTCCGTGATAATAAGCGAGGGTACCAAATGTCGAGACCGCCGGCCCCCATCAGCGCAGGTTATGGAAACTACCCAACGAATATGCCCCAGGGGCCAACTTCGGAATGGCCACATTCGAACCTACCCTATGTGGGTGGGTACGCTAATAGCAATAGCTATTATCCTAACAACTATGGCGAGTCAATTGGCGGTGCATATCCGGGTATAGCGTCCCCGGCGATGAATGCTCCACTTGCACAAATTCTTAGCCAGACCCGCGCAGCCGATTTTGTTGCCATGCGAGATAGATTGAACCAAGGTCTGGCTGGTGAGATTTATAACTATGTCACCGACCCACGAAAAACAGAGAAAGAAATACAGGATCTCTTGGAGAACATTCGACCCGACACAGAGATACCCGTAGAGAACAGGGAGGGCACACCAGAGGGTCTTAAATACCCGTTATATGAACACCAGAAACTGGCACTTACGTGGCTCAAATCCATGGAAGAGGGCTCTAACAAGGGCGGCATCTTGGCCGATGATATGGGCCTCGGAAAGACCATAAGCACTCTGGCGTTGCTACTATCCCGCCCCTCACACAACAAGGCCCGAAAGGTTCGTTTCCCATTTTCTAGTTATCATAAATCTGTACTGACGTCTATAGACTACCCTTATTGTTGGCCCTGTCGCTTTAATAAGGCAATGGGAGCGTGAAATACAATCTAAGATTGTATCGAGCCATAGGCTCAGCACTTTTGTTTACCATTCAGGAAAGAAGGCGACTTGGTCAACTCTCCGCACTCATGATGTAGTGCTGACAACATATGGAACACTCGCTGCGGAGTACAAAAGGTACATGGACATAGAGAAGAGAAAAGAGGCCCACCCTGGCATGGACGACACACCTTTTCAGTCCACTCTCCCTTTCTTGGGGAGGAACTCTAGATGGTATCGTGTTGTCCTGGATGAAGCTCAATGCATAAAGAACAGAAACACCAAATCTGCTCTTGCTGCTTCCTTATTAGACGCTGAGACAAGGTTCTGTCTGACAGGAACTCCAATGATGAACGGTGTCCACGAGTTATACAGCTTGATACACTTCTTAAAAATCAAGCCTTACAATGAATATAGCAGGTTCTCAGCCGTAAGTGACTTCTTCTCTAAATACAAGGGTTATCTAACATCTACCAGGAGTTTTCCTGTCTAACTAAGGGCACTGGCTCGGAGTACAATATGAAAAGAGCCATGAAGAAGCTTCAGGCTGTTCTGAAGGCCATCCTTTTGCGCCGAACCAAGCAATCGAAGATTGATGGGAAACCAATTTTGGTACTGCCTCAAAAGACAGAGGTGGTTTCAAACGCTATATTCGACGAGGACGAACAGGAGTACTATACCTCTCTAGAGAGGAAGACTCAGCTTCAGTTCAACAAATATCTCAAAGCTGGTACAGTTGGAAAGAATTATTCTAATATTCTTGTCCTCCTTTTGAGACTTCGCCAGGCTGCCTGCCATCCTCATCTCATCATGGATTATGAGGAAGCACCCACAGAAGCGACTGCAGAGGAGATGCTCAAGCTGGCGAATACCCTTCTACCAGATGTTATTGGTCGCATTGTGGATGCAACGGTTCCGTTTGAGTGTCCCGTGTGCTATGATCCTGTTCCAAACCCGAGTATCGTGGTTCCTTGTGGTCATGATACTTGTGCTCAGTGCCTCGTAAAAATAACAAACAGCTTCGATCAGGCTATTGCCAACGGCGAAGATTCAATATCTGCAAAATGTCCAACCTGTCGTGGCGCAGTCGATTTAAAGAAAATTATCGACTACGAAACATTCAAGCGCGCCCACATGCCTGGCTCTGAATCTCTGACGAACAACGGCGATGACATTGATGATGGGGATAGCGACAGCTATGACTCGGACTCGGATAGCGGACCTGAAGACGCCGATGAGAACGGCAACATTAGGAACTTCATTGTTCCTGATGATTATGAGACTTCTTCCGATGAAGATGATGACCTCGGGGCGAGAGCAAAAGAAACCAAGCCCAAAGTGGAGGCCGATTGCAAAACGGAGGCCATCAAGAGTGAAGAAGAGTCTCTTTCCAAGGTGCTAGGCACCAGTGATGGCAGCGATGACGAGTTGCCTGCCGATATTTTTGCAACCTTTCGCGGCCATCCAAAGCGGGAGGATGGGAAGAGCCAGCTGGCTAGGAAGCCAGGGCCATCAAGAAGCGAGGCTACATCCCAGAACAAGTCGAAGAAATCTCATCGGTCGAAGAAGCCGCCTAGAAGCAAAAAGACTGGGAAAAAATCAGAGGCTAAGCATCTGTCATTGGCGGAGCTGAAAAAAAATGCGTCCAAAAGTGCAGATGGACGTCGTCAGTATATGCGTTACCTGAAGAAGAACTGGGTCTCCTCCTCCAAGATCGACAAATGCATGGACATCCTGCAAAATTCTGCGCCTGATGTAAAGACGATAATATTCAGTCAATTCACCACATTGCTTGACTTAATGGAAGTTCCCATCCATGCTGAAAGGATTGGATTTGGGCGTTACGATGGGGGCATGAGTGCGGACGCACGTAATAACGCCATTGTCAGATTTACAGATGATCCGAGGTGCAAGGTCCTTCTAGTCTCATTGAAGGCTGGCAATGCAGGACTGAACTTAGTTGCTGCTTCCCAAGTCATTATTCTTGACCCATTCTGGTAGGTCTATACAAGCCGTATTTGTGTAAACTTTAACTGACTATTATATAGGAACCCGTTTGTGGAAATGCAGGCTGTTGACCGTGCACATCGCATAGGGCAGCAGAAACCAGTTAGTGTTCATAGGATTCTGGTTGAGGGTACTGTGGAAGATCGCATCATTGAGCTTCAAAATCGTAAGCGCAAGTTTGTCGATGCCGCTCTGGATGAGAATGCCAGCCGCAGCGTTGGTAGGCTCGGGAGGGACGAGCTCATCTTCCTCTTTGGAAATAACGACGGACCAGGCCGCGCTACGGTGGATCGACCCAACGTAAGCCATAATACTGGAATGGTCAATCATGGTGGGCTTGGTTCGAATACACAGTCTATCCGTTCTGGCATGCCAGGTTCGGGTTTGCCTTCTGTATTCCCGCCGTCTTATCAGTGAGGATGCTTCTGTTGCGTGCCAGCTCATGCTATGCATGTGATTCATTTGCAGGTTCGTTTCACATTATCAAAGCTCGGTGTTCTTGGGGCAGGTTATTTTGCTTTTACGGAGATACCCACGATACAGCGCTGCTGGGAGGGAAGTGTGGCTATGACCATACATAGTTGGGAGATGGGGGCATGTTCGAGCGACCTTTTCCCATAGGTATCACTCTGGTGATACTTCTGAGAGAAAGTCACAGCATTATGTACATAAAGTAGCTTACGTAGCCTCCATAAACATGACCCCTCGAACTACGATAATTACTAGTGACGTGCAGGGCTCCAAGTTCTGAGGTTGTTTGTATGGAAGCTAAGTTATGGGAATTTCCTTCGACTTGCATAGTCGGCTGGGTGAGTTTGTAGGCAAGTTGAGCTTTGAAGGGCCTAATTAAGCGTTGGGGCTGGCCGAGATCCGCTTATCCGTGCCTGGATACGGAATATCGTCGGCCCTTTCATGAGCTTGACCTTGTCCACCACTGGAAACAACATCAACGTGGGTGAAGAACTCGATATTTCTGGGCTACAATCCTAAAATATATATTATCCCTTTCCAATATTTCCACGGCTATTTTTGCTATATACCAAACAGTGTTTTCTGTGCGCTCCTTGTGCTGTATTATGCAAACCATTCGTCCAGATCTTTGATTAACCGCAGGCAACAACCGCCCCCAACAGCACAATTGAAGGCAATCCAAGACGCCGCCAAATTTACAACCTCTTCAAATAGACACCAGATACTTCCTTTTCTGTTGCTCGCATTTGAAATCCGGTTGTTGACATCTGTGTCGACATCCCCAAGGGATTTAACCTGGCGGTCAATTGACAAACCGTCTTTCACAACCCCGCCAAACTGTAACGTCAGTATCTCGGGAAACAACGTCCAACATGCAGTCTATGCACCGACAGTTCGGGAAGATAATATCCAAAGGGCCAGGAGATGATGCCAAGGTTTCGGTCCTTTTGCAGGACTTCACCAATGTTGATGAAGTATTGACGAGCGTGAGTTCACTGGCCGACTCAAACTGATGGAGTTCCTACAGCAAATCGGGGCTAACTCGCACAGATCGTCCACACCTCCAGGGCTTGGAAAGATGCGTGGCTGTCAATACTGGCTTTACAACTTAATGCAGTGACCGTTTTCGAGGAGATCTATAACCCAATAGTTGGAGCCACATCTGAAGGACACGGACACGATGCTATCATGACGCCCGAGAATATGTTGATCAAAACGAAGAATCTGAAGGAAGCGTACGCCGAACTTAAAACAGACTTGCTGGAAGAATTGAACTTGGTAGACCCAAGAATCATCCGACCTGCCACCGAGGTTTTAGAATGCATTAAGCCCATAAAGAAAACTATAAAGAACCGCGAAAACAAACGAATAGACTATGAGAGCTACCAGGACCGTGTCGACAAAAAGAGGAGGCAAAAACGCTCTGAAAAAGATGAAGCCGCTTTATTGAAGTTGGAAGCAGATATGGGGAAAGCATCTGACGTATGTATTCCGCAAGGGCCTGCTTCATACAAATTTCTGACTTCAGTAGGATTTTCGCTACGCAGACGACCGTCTCCGTGAGAGCCTGCCCCCAGTAATTGCAGCTGCATTTTCTATTCTCCCGCACATCTTGGCTGCTCAGATTTTGATACAAAACACGCTTCTCGCTCAATACTACACTACACTCCACAACTATTGCACAGAAGAGGGGTTTCCTTCTCCCGCGCCGCCTACGCAGGACATAGTGGGAGAATGGGATGGTGATTTCAGAAGAATCCAACGAGACGTGGAATCCATAAACACCATAGCTCGAGGAAAGGCCATACACGCTACCATGGTGCTTGGCGATGATTCAGAAAACCAGAAAGGCTCATCCATGTCCGGTCTCAACTTAAGAAATAACCTGGCGGCCCGTAGATCGAATACACAAAGCAGTCTCCCCTCTATGAGCCGCCTCGGTGGTAAACTTTCTGCTGGAGCATCTCGCATTTCACCCTCAGGTCACAATTCCGGAAGTTCGCAAGAACCGGAGCCCCAACGAGAATATAACGAACCTGGCGCAGACAGGAATAATCCGTCGTCCCACTCTTTAACTCCGTCATATTCTCCAGCTGGCCCCGTTCGGGACTATTTCCAGGCCCAGGACTCCCAGTCGGCCAGAAATATGTCGTCTGCAATAGCGGCAAAGAAAAAAGCACCGCCACCTCCGCCAAAGCGCATCCAATCGTCCAACGAGCAATGGGTTACAGCACTGTACACTTTCACTGGCCAAGAGAGTGATGACCTGGCCTTTGAAGAGGGTGATCGGATAAAGGTCATCAAGAAAACTGATAGTACCGATGACTGGTGGGACGGTGAATTACGAGGTGTCCGGGGTAGATTTCCGGCAAACTATGTCGAGTTATAAGAAGTCCAGTTATCTGAGGATGGTAACCTGTTGGCAAAGTGAACTAGTGGTGGGATATAGCTCTAAATACCCAACGCACAATATTTCTATTACATTTTATGATATACTAAAATCGATGACCTAACGGCTCCGTGTAAATCCTCGGCCCAACTCCGAACATGGATCGCTTCCATCACACCCCTTCGCCAAGCCAGCAGACATAAGCTCAGATGGAGCTACTGTGGTATAGGTCCAGCTTGCACGTCGAATATCTCATTTCTCCAGCCCTTTACCTCGTTGTCTTCGACCCTCTCACCGGCTTCCTGTGCTTCTTCCTGCCACAATTTCACGATACTGCCCGGTGCATAGACACCTGCAAAGACATTGCCCTGCTCATTGGCGCCCCCAACAACCCCAATATTGGTATACAAATCGGGGTCTTCCTCTGGAACGAGTCGAGTAATAATGGCCCGAATAAAGGTATGGAGGTCTTTAGGATCTGAAATCCTAGTTGCTCTGAGGCGTTCGCGTGCATATACAAGCTCTCTGTTTGCTGCATGTATACCGTCCTCAATTGCACTACTTAACTTGCGCTCAAGGACTTTTCGAATGATACGACGCACAATCGGCTTAAAAACCCAGGCCAGACATGAAAATTTGGACCTTCGCAAGGTGTAGTTGAGATGGTGGATCTTGACTTTGACGTTTCTCAGGGAGAGAATCTTCTCGATCTGGCCTTTCCCAACCTCGAAGTCCACTGCAATATCAATGCCACGATCGTCAAGCTCTAAGGAGGCAATGCCCTCATCAGCGAGCCTGAGTAAACCTTTGTGGGTACGCAGCCAGAACCCTACTTCATCTGCCCGTATTGACAATCCCTGTAAGTTTACTGTCACAAGAGTAGTTAGACTGGAGGTTGTGCGATATCGAGCTTTGCGAATAGTAAGGTCGTTATTCGTATTAATATTCAACTTAAACGGCAAAAATGACGTATGGTTGACGGTTCGCCCAGGCTCCAGAATCAAATTTTCAAGGAGGAGGTCGATCTCCGGTGCTGACACTTCAAGTCGTGGTATCGGGATATATTGAATGGCCTGGATTAGAAGAGGCACAAAGACGCTGTATGTGTCCACAAGAAGCTCATCGTTAGTTCCACCCTGGGTGGGCGAAAGAATAGCCCATATACGGAGACTATCCCTGAGAAGTTTGGAGACATCATTGTCATCAGCGACAGTCTCCCAAGTACGCTTGGCCTGCTCCCATAACCGATCTATATCTTGTCGTAAAGGGGTAGATTTTTTAGTTTCTGTGCGACTCCATTTTGCATCTCCATTCTTGTAACCAGATGACTCAAAGAATCCCGGGTCCATAAATATGTCTTGGATGGATGATGCTATGTCGCCCATAAGACTCTCAAACTCTGCATCCGTCTGTGCATGTTCAACCACTTTATGAAAGCGCTTCTCAAGTTCATCCCAGGCATCTTTTTTGCCAAACGAGCTTAGGAGCTGCCAGCCAAGCTTCACAGCCCGATCGAGCTCCTCGTTGGTCTCAAAGTCGTCCTGTAATGTGCCAATGGTTTCATCCGCAGCACGGGAGTATATTTTTGCATAACGCTTGATTAGGAGCCCTATCATAGAGACTGATTCTGAGTAATCATTTCTCTTCCTAAGCTTTGTTACTGTGGATTTCAGCCGAAATAGAAGGCTATCCTTCTCTTCGCCATTGAGTTTATTTTTCAGGCTATCTTCAGCTGCTTGGCCGGTGGATTTGACGCCCTCGGTGACTAAATCAGTGACCTCAGTAGCCTCATCGAGAAGATCTCCCGTTGTCGGAACAGGCCATTCTTCGTTGCCTGGTTCTTTCAACGCCTGCGATTGCGAGTCAGATGGCTCAATCTGCGTCGCAGCAATTTCAGCAACCTCAGAAAGCTCATTCGCAGTGTCCGCAAGTACTTGACGCCCAACCACATTTAAGTCTTGAAGAAGCATCCTGAAATCTGAGTTTGTTAGAAGCAAGCTTCCTATAGTCTTGACACTCTCGTATGCTAAATAGAGTTAGAATATGCACCCAACATTCAGGATCATTGCATACTGACCATTAGAGGCATCCACACGGATATTTGTGCTTGTAGCTGCTTGGACAACATCGTCTGTGTCAAGGGAAACTTTTGCGCGAGAAGCTGCCCAAATGAAATCCTGGATCTGGTCCTGGTCACCTTTGTTGCGTAGCATCTCGATAAAGTCACGCAACCATTGCTTCAGGTACTTCAACAGCAACCTGCTGCTTCTATTTAGGCCAGGTGCATCTGGATTGAGAGCATCAGAGGCAATGAGGGTCCGGAGGTTAACTATTAGTTGGTCGGTAGACGGCATATATCCCATTCCAAGCGCCCGAACCATTTGATAGGAATGAAGTTTCTGGTGGATTCTCCGCTGAAGAATTGTACTGTCATTATACTGGGGGAGCAGTGGCGTCGTCTCCGGATCCCTCCTACTTCTAAATGGAAAGCAGGAAGACATGTTGAACGGCAAGCTCAGAGCTCAGATAGATGCTGAGCCGTACAGGTTCAAGATAAAGGGGACAACTCAAAGGTTATGTCCGGCAGTGTGAGCAGTGCAGCGGTGATGGGGTATCTGATGAAGCACTGGCCTAGCTTAATTGGCGGCGGCGAGCTGTAGGGGATTAATGACAGCGACAGCGAGATCAGCGGCGATAACAACAGCCAGCTTCTGGGCATGTCGCTGCTGTATCTTCCGTGCGCACGCGTCCGCGCGAAAACCAAGATATTACGTCATTGCAAGATTCCTGCTCTAACCTCCCAAGGTATCACATGTATATCACGCTAACCGTTATTTCATGGGCTCTTGGGGCGTTATTATAGTGGGGCTTGAGCTTTTCGCATTTCCACCAAATTGTTTGTTGCGTTTGCTCGAGTTACGACTCACATCACCATTCAACAGCGATTTTGCCCCTCCCCCGCCCTCCAAAACCCAAAGTTCGCACAGCGACCATGGAGCAGCAAAGAGAGCAGAGAAGGGACCAGATGGTCAGAAGGCCTCTATACGGTATTTCTATTTTGTGTGTGACGCTTGACAAGTGCTGACGTTTGGATTTGTCTGTAGTGTATAACTTGCCATCGGATATATTAACAACTTTGCAACAAAAGGACGGAGTCGTTCCCGATACTCCAGAAGAGCAAGATAACGAAGCTAAGGCGGAGCACGATGGCACTAAAAGCGATGGTGCCACTTCCACCACAGCATGCTCTCTATGCGACCAATTGTTTTCAACGGTGGAGGAACAGCGGAGCCATATCCGGTCGGACATCCACAGCTACAACCTAAAGCTAAAATTACGAGGATTGGAACCTGTCTCCGAGGTAGAATTTGAGACTCTTGTCAAAGGTTGTACACCATGACTTTGCGGAGTTTTTGGGACCAGACTAATGCTGTACAGACTTGGACGAAAGCTTATCTGGCTCTGATGAATCTGAATCCGATGACGACCAGGGTCCAGCAGGCCGTAATGAAACTACTCTAGTTGCTTTGCTTAATAAGAGAGCAGCTAAATCGACGCAAGAAGGCGAGGATGGGGCGCATCTGGGTTCTCAGAAGGACAACTCTAGCAAGCAACCACTTGTCTGGTTCACAAGCCCAAGTGTGCCGCCAAACTCATATTTGGGGGTATACAGGGCTATTTTTACCACCGAAGAACAAAACAACAACGGCAATTTTGTTGAAACTATTAAGAAGAAACAGCTACAGCCTAAGATGCCTATCAAGCATAGCAGTGATAATGGCGAGGTATCAAAACCTACAAGCGAGAGCATAGGGCCGCATATGTTCATGTGCATGATAGGAGGTGGGCATTTCGCGGCAATGGTCGTATCAATGGTACCAAAGCAAAGCGGTTCTTCAGCAACTGGGCCATTGGCTAAAGAAGCAACCGTGATCGCTCATAAAACATTCCACCGCTACACGACGCGGCGCAAACAGGGTGGTTCGCAATCGGCAAATGACTCGTCGAAGGGGGCGGCTCATTCTGCAGGTGCGAGTATAAGAAGGTACAACGAGGTTGCTTTGAATGATGAAGTCCGTCTCCTTCTTACTGAGTGGAAGAGCTTAATTGATACGTCTGAATTGCTATTTGTGCGAGCAACAGGAAACACGAACCGTCGGACTCTCTTTGGACCTTACGAAGGTCAAGTGCTCCAATCCAACGATCCTCGGATTCGCAGCATCCCTTTCAACACTCGTCGTGCAACACAGAAAGAGCTCATGCGCTCATTTATAGAGCTGACACGCGTCAAAGTTCGAGAATTTGATGAGCAGCCCCCAGCCACCCAACCTTCGGATTCATTACCAAAGACCGATACGAGTCAAAGCTCGACGAAGGCTTCAAGTACAGCCACTAAACCAGCCTTTTCCGACGAGGAAGAGACATTTATTTTACATACTACACAAATCCAGGCTCTAATACGACGATCTAAGCTCCCGGCCCTTCTTTCATATCTGAAGAACAATTCCTTGGGTGATGATTTTAGATTCTATCCACCAAGTGCACCGCAGAACTTCCACACGCCCACACCACTGCATTTTGCAGCCAGTCTTAACAATCCAGTGGTGGTCACTGGGCTGTTGGTGAAAGCACACGCGAACCCCGAGGCTCTAAATTCGGATGGCAAGCCCCCCTTTGATTTGGCAGGCGATCGGTCCACACGAGATGCATTCCGCCTCGCGAGGTCACGCCTCGCAACTGCCTCGCCACCAGTCACTTGGGACTGGGAGAAGACACACATCCCATCACCTCTGACCGATGCGGACGTAGAGACTCGAAGGGCGGAGGAATCCTTAGGCCAGAGGCGAGAAGAAGAGGATAGAAGGAAGGCAGAGACAGAAAGGTTAAAGAACGAGGGCCCGAAAGTTACAGAGTCGGGCCCGTTGGGGAAGTCTGCAAGCATGGGACGAGCCCTAGCAATGGAGGCGGCGAGGAAAACGGCGCAGGAGAAGCGGGAAGAGGAAAGTAGGGGTTTAACACCTGAGATGAGACTAAAACTGGATAGAGAGCGGAGGGCGAGGGCTGCGGAGGAGCGGTTCAAAGCCATGCAAGCGAACAAAGGTAACATTTGAGGTTATAGCTGAGGTTGAAGGTGGCGTGGCATATGGCAAGTTTCGTGGAGCTGTAACATCTACTTATAGCATTAACATCAACATCAACATCAACGGTAACTAAAGACAAAAGAAGTTTGTCTTGGCTGGCCCTTGGATATATGTATCGTTCTGGCTTCTCATGGTAAAGGAACGTATGGGAAGTTGTAATTTATGTACAAAATACCTTTAAATAAGCAGTAGAGTAACGCGAGATTTATGTATTCTGTACTTCGTACCTGGCACCGCTCTCGATACCGGCTTACCCCACATTGCTGTGTGCACCCGCGATCGAACCGAGCCGTTATCTACTCGCCCACCACGCCTTCCATCGGCTACGAACGGTCATGGTAGGAGCCGAAAGCGTCACGACCGAGAGATATAAACCAGATCCAAATCGTGAATTTTTTTGCCATTGCACTCCCGCAACCTTGTATGTGGTATCATATTTCACGGCACAGCACAGCCATCCCCACATCGCAATGAGGTCCACAAACTATCCGCGAGTTCTTGCGAGAAAGATCAAAATTCCCCACCAACGGTCTCATCTGAGCACCAAGCAAATCACCTCAGTTTTAATCGCAAACCGCGGAGAGATAGCCCTTCGTGTAGGTCGAACGGCCGCCGAATCTGGTATTCGCTGCACTACACTTTACACCGACCCTGACGCACATTCCCAACATGCCCTCAGCAGCCCCTTCGCTGTCAACTTGGGACAGGCAAGCGCGTACCTCGACGGCGAGCGTATTATCGCCGTCGCCAAGGAGCAGGGCTGCCAGGCATTGCATCCCGGTTATGGATTCCTAAGTGAAAACTCTGCGTTTGCAAAGAGATGCGTCGAAGAAGGCCTGGTCTTCATTGGACCGCCGTGGAAGGCGATTGAGGCGATGGGAAACAAGAGCCGCAGTAAGGATATCATGATAAAGGCAGGTGTACCGTGTATACCGGGCTATCATGGGGCGAACCAAGACCCTGAGAACCTGCTGGAGGAGTCTAGAAAGATTGGCTTTCCAGTTCTCGTGAAGGCAGTAAGAGGAGGCGGCGGAAAGGGAATGAGGATTGCAATGAACGAAGCAGAGTTTCTGGACAAACTAGAGAGTGCCAAAAGTGAGGGTCGGAACTCATTTGGTGACGACGAGATGTTGGTGGAAAAATACATTACGACTCCTCGGCACATAGAGGTCCAAGTCTTTGCGGATAAACACGGAAACGCAGTGGCACTGGGTGAGCGAGACTGCAGCTTGCAGCGGAGGCATCAGAAGATTCTCGAGGAAGCACCCGCTCCAAACCTACCCGAGGAAATTAGGCAGGACTTGTGGGAAAAGGCGCGGGCGGCCGCTTTGGCTGTTGGCTACGAGGGTGCTGGAACAGTTGAGTGTAAGACCCATATCTCTCATATTCCATGGCACTTCATGCTAACTTTAATGTGTAGTTATATTCGACAACGACAGTAACCAGTTCTTCTTCATGGAAATGAACACTAGGCTCCAGGTTGAGCACCCGGTGACTGAAGTAGTTACTGGCGAAGACTTGGTCTCCTGGCAATTCAAAGTAGCGGCCGGCGAGCCACTGCCCCTTACCCAAGAAGCTATCGCAAAGCGAATTTCAGAACGAGGCTGGGCTATTGAGGCTCGCATCTACGCCGAAAACCCCGACCAGGACTTTATGCCCGATTCTGGCAAATTGACCCATCTTCGTACACCTCAGATCACAGATAATGTGCGCATTGACGCCGGCTTTGTGGAAGGGGATACGATTTCGTCAAATTATGATGGAATGATTGCAAAACTGATTGTCAGCGGAGAAACCCGTGACATAGCCATACAGAGAATGTACAGCGCACTCCAGGACTATGAGGTAGTTGGGCTGAGCACAAACATTGAGTTCTTGAAAAAGATATGCCTAAGCCCGGGTTTTGCTGCAGGCGATGTCGAAACGGGCTATATCAAGAAGAACCACGATGAGCTTTTTGAGAAAGAGGCTGTTGAGAACACCTCCTTTGCGCAAGCCGCCTTGGCTCTTTTCACAAAGGATGCTACGGCATCGAAGAGCCTTGCCAAAGCTGGGCCTCATGGAAATGAAGCCGATCTTTCTACTATCCTAGGTGAAAGGCAGTTCCGATTTAGCTTGCTATCTGGCTCAGAGCCTATCGATGTGACTGTCACGATCAAGCAGTCTTCTAGAAATATATTCGATGTGTCTGTTGATGGCCCCGGGATAAGGGAATCCTACAGCAATGTCACATGCGAGTCGATCGAGTCATCCGTCACCTCATATTTCCCACATACACGCGTCAAGTCAACAGTGGTCAGAGACGGCGATAATATAACGATGTTCCAGAAAGGAAAGATGATTAAGTTAAGACTTGCACAGCCTCTATGGTATGAGAAGGCATTGGGGATCAAAGACGTTGCCAACAGCGTGCTTGCACCAATGCCATGCAAAATCTTGAAGAATGAAGTCAATGAAGGCGACATAGTCGAAAAGGATGCCGCTCTAGTTGTGTATGTTGCTCCGTTTTATATCCGCGTCGAACCTTTGCTAACGAACATTTGATCAGGATTGAGAGTATGAAGATGGAAACAATAATTAGGTCACCTCAACGTGGAACAGTTGCTAAACTGGTTCACAAGCCTGGGGTATGCCCACCTTTCTACTATAAATTATTGCATCAGACTAATCATGAGAACGAACAGGATATTTGCAAAGCTGGCACTGTGCTAGTCCTATTTGAAGAGGCTGAATAAACACTCTGATAACTCAGTCGGCTTGACTTGGCTCAGGATGCCCCCTAGCAATTTGATACGAATAACGAAATATGATTTCAGGTTAGCATTCGCATACATCGAAGCGACTAGTGGCTATGTGGCTGAACTGTACATATTAGGTGGGTTGCGTAGTTTATGTATATATCACGTCTTGGGTAACTTAGAAATACGAACTTTGCTCAAACTTACGAATTGTCTGAAACAATGGGATGATATCCAAGCTCCCAACACATGTTAAGAATGCCCGACTTAGTAACTAGCCCAAGTTACAACGAAGAGTGTTTTCAACTACTTTTCGTTGTAGCTGAGTTCAGTCAGTGAGTGAATGGGCCGACCCTCCTCAATTAGGCCCTTTTGCCACTAAGTTATAGCAACACTTATTGCGAGTAGTCTTCCTTGTAAACTCCAACACATTCACATAACACTCTGCCATGTATCGAAATACTATGAACTGCAGTAAGGTATCGCACGTGCTAAGTTAGGCTTTTGCCGTTAGTATCTAGATTGCCATCAAATCATCAAAGTCGTTTTTAAAAACATCTAAATTGCACCCCATGAGTTTGTAAACACAACGTTTTACAACTAATGATTGAACTGCCCCCAAATTACCTCGCCAGGATCAACAACAGGCGTCAGCTGTCTATGGTGTACATTCATGGAATGTCCAAATAGACAAAATCAAAACATGTTGGCTTTCTCGGGGCTCTAGGTCGGAAGGAAAAACTTGTCTGAATTCTGAAGGTCTAACTAACTGTTCGTACAAAGGTAAAACCCTTCATACGAACCTACTAGCGTACTGTTCTACCGTGGACTAAACTACCACGTGATTATACGAAGGTTCTAGCTATAGTCCGACCCTACTCAAACCCGTGTGTTTGGTTGTTTGGGTAGGTCACGTGACCCTACCCGCCCCTACTTCTCCGACAAAACAGCTAGTTAATATGAACATAACTCAATTGAAGCTCTGTGACTCTTTTGAGACCATAAATCGCTACAAACTCAACAATGGCCTATCCTATAAGGTCTATAAGAGTGATGCAAAGCGATACATCATTATTTGTTGCAATATAGCCTACCACTTCACAATTAGCGCTTCAAAAATGCAAAAAGACATCTATTCTGCGGTTATAATCCTTATTCAACATTCCTGTAGCCCTGCTACCCAATACAAAGGCAGAGTTCGCAATAGCATGATGCAGTATCTACTCAACCACTACCGTGCATCAATTACCGATGACCACAATATCTCAACCAGTAAGTTGTCTAATATCCAAATTACCACCCTAAGTTGTACGCTAATGTCTAAATTACCACTCTATATAGCAAATTCACTCTGTTAAATGACTATAGTTCCGCAATTCAATCATATATATGCAACCCTACAGAGTCCAATAGGTTATTCTTCTTGGGATCAATCAATGGTCGTGAAGGTAATGTTGGAGTTTATGAACCAGCCTAAGAACTGTGCAATTGTGGGCGTTCCACTTTTGCATAGTTCAATGGTTTTGACAGAACTAGACCCATTTCTGTCAACATATTGTTAACAATGTTTAAAGCAAGTTTGGACCAACTTATAGAGAAATCAATTCTCAAAGGTGTAAGTTAAGTTATGCAAAATATCGAAATAGCCATTTACTAACATATTAAGGTGGCTGTTTTGCTCTATTTCCTGAATATATTTAGAAAATATGTTCTAGGAATATCCAAATAGTCTAAATCACCACCTGGATAAACAGCTAGGAATATCCAAATGACCGCCTAGACAGCTAGGAATATCTAAATGGCCACCTAAACAGCCAGAAATATCCAAATAGTTCAAACGACCGCCTAAATGACCGCCTACACAGCTAGCAATATCGCCAATTTGTTCCTGTTGCATTTGCACCTACAGCTATTAAGCAAGCACTCACCTACTACTGTAGGCTCTTTATAGCCTTTAATTCAACTTATACAAAGTCAAAATACTATATAATGCTTCTAATAGGACAACATGTTGGAATTTAGAAAGCAACCTAACGTAGGTCGTGGCGTAAGCGGCTACATGGCGTAAGCGGCTATTCTAAATCCCCCACCAAAATCTGAGCCTAATCCACCAAACAACCAGCTCAAAAAATCGAAAATTATAATGGTTAGAAAGAGGAATAATCAGGCTCAAGAGCTTGATTTACGACTTTCTGAAGCAATTCTAGGAATTCAATCTGGAAAATTTAAATCTGCTAATGCTGCTGCAGTAGCCCTAGGCCTCCGACCTAATACTGTTCTTACGTGTCTAAAAGGTGGCTCTACGCGACGCAAAGCCCAGCAACAACAGCAGCTCCTATCAAAGAATCAAGAGTTAACACTTTTAAAGTGGATAAAACAGCTTACAAGCAGTGGCTATGCTCCTAGCCACCGGATTTTAAGAGAGGTAGCTGATGAAGTGCGTACAAACAGGTGTCGCGTTTACTAGACCCAGCTATAAAGCCAACAACTTCAAAATCAACAACTTCAAAATCAACAACTACAAATACCTAAATTACCGCTTAGACAAGACTAGGTGCCACGGTTTATTCAAAGGCATCCTAATCTACACGTTAAGCTAGGAAGAAGGGTTAAGGCACAAAGGATAAATAGGGTAACAAAAGAGGTGTTAAGGGGGTAGTTTAACGCATACAAGAGCCTTATAACAGAGCAAAAAATCGAAAACTATAACCGCGTTAAGCTAGGAAGAAGGGTTGAGGCACAAAGGATGAATGGGGTGACAAAAGAGGTGTTGAGGGGGTGGTTTGACATGTACAAGAGCCTTATAACAGAGCAAAAAATCGAAAACTACAACACTTACAACATGGATGAGACTGGATTTTCAATTGGAACAATGCAATCTACACGAATTATAGTCGATTCTACACTCAGGACGCGTTTTCAGGCACATCCAGGAAGGCAGGAATGGGTCTCTGCTATAAGGATGTCTCCTTACCTTACTCTAAGCTGTTACGGTCGTCACGTGTAAGGAACGAGAGTCGGGGGTGATACGGACCCGCTATAGATAAGAGGACGAGAATATAGGTAATACTAAGCGAGTCAGGGCTGCTTCGGATATTAGAAGGGTAGCTCTTTAAAGACTACTCCCTATCTTTTTTGTATCTTTCGTAATAGACCTAAAGGATTGCATCCGCATACCCTCCGACTCGCACTCCTATATGCTACTACTCTGAGAGCTAGTGCCCTGTGTCCTTACATCTGCTGTTGAGTGCATCTACATGGATGGCACAGCTATCAACCCCCTTATTATCTTCAAGGGACAGAACATACTAACGTAGGTCGTGGCGTAGATGCAGCAATGGCGTAGATGCAGTAGTGGGGTTAGGGCCACCCTATCACCAGCTTCAAAAAAAAATCAATTAATTTTCTATAGCCCTAATTCATCTATATCATCATCAGTAAGCTCCCTATCGCTCTCCTCGCTCTCCTCACTCTCTTCATCATCCATTTCCTCAATAATAGAGCGGTAATTTAGTCGTGGTGTTGCTCTAGGTCTTTGTGAAGCTGTTACTGTTGCTTCTTTAGCTTCTACAACTTGCGACCGTAGTTCCTCTGTTGAGATGTAGAATTGACCCTTTAAAACTGCTTTTTTACCCTTATTTTAAGCCCTTCTTTTCTGAATAATTGACTGTAGGTTCTCTGTCTCTCTTTGTTAAAGGATATTGCGGGTGTTTAGTCGCTCTGTTTCATCTGCTAACTTGTGGATATATCGCTTTGTAGGAGTATTAAGAACGCCACGGCTTATTATAGTAGAGAGATGTGTATTTGCTTTGTGAAGTGTCTGAAAATCAGGTGGACTAGAATTCAAAAATACTTTCTCAAAAATGTCATGCTCTGTAGGAGGGAGTATGTGGCTGTTCTGTTGCTACGTCTGTTGTAGGGAGCATAGCTGCTTGTATAATAGTCTGTGGCTAGAACGGCTATAGACCAATAGGAGTATGTGGCTGTTCTGTCGCAACGTCTGTTGTAGGAAGCGTAGCTGCTCGAATGACTGTTTGTAGTTAGAACAGCTGTAGCCCACTCCCTCTCTAAGCAGAATTAATATTTGAATTTGAAAAAGCTGCTG
>JPJW01000011.1:0-20747 GCA_000750755.1 Pseudogymnoascus sp. VKM F-4513 (FW-928)
ATAAATTGCCCTCGACTCCCCTTCTTTTCCTCCAGCCTCATCTGCCTTACCCGCAATTGATCTATTCGCAGCCCTCCAACGTTTCGATAATGAGCATTGACACTCCCGAATTAACGCGCCTTGAGACGCTCCCGACGGAGATTCTCTACGCCGTTATCGACCACCTTCCAGTCTGGCAGATCAAAAATCTTTCCTGCGCCAGCAAACGTCTCAGACAAGCCTGTTTGTCGACCCTCTTTCGTCACGTGAAGTTTGAGTTCTCTCAGGCCGGGATTGAAGGACTCAACGACCTCTTAAAGTCAAATATTTGTGGCTATATTGCCTCATTTACCTACGAAATCACTGAACTGCTGAAGCCTGGTATGTATCTCCAGTCGCTCGCTGAGTTTAAGCTGATACTAATTCTGAATTCGAGTAGAAATACTAGATTTTGACCGTTTTAGGTCCGATATTCTAACTCCTGACAACCACGTGGATCAAGCGAAAGATTTGTACGACGCTAGGTATGGAACAGATGAGTTCCATTCGTACATGGCCATATACACAACCGTCCACGGCATTTGTAGAGAGCAGCGCAGCATCGTCGATGAGGGTGCTGACCTGATTTTATCATCTGTCTTCTGTGCACTTCCTTTGTTGCAGGAGGTGAGATTGTCCTTCTCTGAGGTGCTGGAAGACCAGGGCTGGCTGTTGATCCCAGACATGGTCATAAAAAATGAGTTTTACAAACACCATCTACAAGTCGTTTCGAGCGCGATTCAGCGTGCCAGAAGCGCAGGCGTTGCCATTCATTCCATTAGCTTGTTGGACTTCGAGCTTCCATTCCACGATCCATGGGAAGAACCTAATCTAGGCCCTCTATCGGAGTCTCTAAGACAGCTGGTGAAGAACGTCAATGTCCTGCGCTTGCGTGAGGTCTCCGAACGTGTTCTGGAAGTGCTGTCTCACTGCGCATTTGATCTGCATCAGCTTGACTTGTGTGGAGTAGTGGCTCCTGAAAAGGTCATCAAGGATTTTTTCGAGACCAACAAGAAATCCATTCGTTCTATTGGCTTTCATGAAGTTGAAATTCTTGGAAATTGTGGGTTGAACCGCCTATATAGCAAGACTCCACTGTCGGCAAGCATGCTTTGCCGTATGCTGGGTGTGCCACAGTCCACGCTATGCCGAGCGGCTCATTGCGACTGTGTTCTCTGGGGGAATGAGGGATGGCGGCTGATGTTTGGCGACGGCTGCTCGCAGCTTTCCACTGGAATTTCTGTTAAGAGAAAATATGATGGATTGCGGCTGTCGTCTCTGGCGGAAAGAGGGAGGGCGGCTGATGTTTGGCGACGACTGCTCGCAGCTTTCCACTGGAACTTCTGCTAAGAGAAAATATGATGAGCTGCAATGAGCTGGACTTTGGAGCCACACATAGTATAAAGCCTCGCCCTTCGTGTCTTGCACCTTTTGCTCATCATCGTCGCTTTTCGTTTCCTGGACACACTGTTTACGAGAGAACATGGGTTGTCATCTCAAGGCAGAATGCTTCCCAGACATCTACAAAGGGTTAGCACTGTGCAAGGGTCCATTAACATTATAAAAGCTATCAGTTTCCCAGCGAGACTTCTTCACTTCTTCATACTACCTCTGATAACATCAACTGCCGACCAAATAACATCCGAAGGTGTTGAAATGGTAACCTTTCGCAACGAGAAGCAGCGTCTCTGCTACCTCAGATGCACATCCTCAGGACCTATTATTCTTCAGGATCCTCGCAACGGCAACATCTCTGGCACTTCTACCAGTGATTTGGAGTCACTAGAAAAGGAAATGGAACGCCTACGTCTTCAAGCTCAGGTCACTCCCAAGGCAACAGCAACTACCATGGCTCATCGTCGGTTCGTAATATTTCCAGTCTATCGAAGATGTTACTAACGTCTGGCAAGCATGCTACTATCACATCGTGACCGTACCTACTCGATGTATTACAACGGGTCTGTCGAGACATGAGATAGTGGGTGGAGGCAGAGTTCTTAGACAGCTATAGTGTGCAATTCACTGTGCTTGCTCAATTCTTGAATGGCCACGGTTTCTTGGGTTCTGTTTATATGTTTCTTTTGTGCGGAAATCGCTGGCTATCGCTTATAGAAGTTTACTGTTAACTATGGTGAATTCAATTTATTGCTCCAAAGTACCATCACGAACACATAAATATCCCATGGCAAAGATTGCCTACTTATAAAATCGAAATGCTTTACAGTATGAATTATTGACGAGATGGCAGCGCTCACGCGCATCTCAGGTGTCTTGTAGATTTTAAAGAGCAGCAATCTGCTGGCCACCACCAGATGATACCAGTTGTTGACCACACACCTCAATTTTCTGCTGCAAAGTGCCACGCGTAAGTAAACCACCACGACCACATAAATATAACATGGCGCTATGGCGGCAGGTGAAATATGTGATCAAAATGAACTGCCCTCGAACCAGCAACCAGGAAAGGGCCAAATGGCGAACAGAGTGCAGGGAGAAGTTAGCCAATCACATCCGTGAGTGTACTCGATATATAGCAAGCCATATCTAATTGTGTCATGTGACCAGACTCCCAACTTGGGCTTGCTATACTCCCCATCGATGTCAAGCTCGTAACAAAACCCGAGGACCTGTATCAATGGAGCATTTCAACAGCTGGAAAGGCTGTATTGTTCAATAAACAACTAAGCAAGCACTCGACTGGGGCCTATATCTACCTGTGCAACGGGGTTGGAGTTCATTTCAAGGCTGTGCTCGGAAAAGGCGCTGCAGACTATGACCCAGAAATGCGACTCGTTACATCAATCGCAGCTTTTGACGCACCAGAGAAGAGTATAGAACATCCTTCCAGTGATACAATTGCTGAAGAATGGCGCGAGAAATTTAACGCAGAAGTGGCTACAAGAGAGGCTCTGGAGATCGAGATGATAGAAATCAAAGGAGAGAATGCGGAACTGCTGACTGAGATGGAAGCCCTCCACGAAGAAGTAGCAATGCGGACCCAAGAACTTGAAAAAGCACGGGAAGTTCTGCTGATATCATCGCGCATACTTCAAGAACGAGCATTAAAGGCAGATGAGGACTCGCAGAAACATCATCAATGGATTTCCTCATTTAAAGTCTCAGATAGAGAGAGTCTCCGCCAGTCTAAAAGTATCAGATAGGAAAAGTTTCCGCAAGGCTTAATGCTTTATCCAGTCTCTGAAGCTTGTACCCAATCTCGGTCCTGGTACTAGACGTAGCGTAGCTCTCGGCCGCGA
Organism: Pseudogymnoascus sp. VKM F-4513 (FW-928); assembly: GCA_000750755.1. Lineage (NCBI taxonomy): Eukaryota > Fungi > Ascomycota > Leotiomycetes > Thelebolales > Thelebolaceae > Pseudogymnoascus > Pseudogymnoascus sp. VKM F-4513 (FW-928). Next base: position 3,276 of record JPJW01000011.1, read on the forward strand.
TGTCACCCAATTCTGTATCCGAAAGCGTCCCTACATATTCGGGACTAATTGCTCTCACTGGACCATTAGAACCCAGATAGATCCTCTCAATGACTTGCAAAACCACGTTGTCCATGTACCGCTTCAAAGCAACCTTGTAGTACGCTTTGAGTATATCGTGGATGTCGTTCACGGCCTGGTCCTCATTACTGAGATGTGCAGCACGCGTGATAGCGGCTAGGTCAATTGTCTGGTACTGACCATCCTCCAATCCGACCTCCTTCAACCGGTTCAAGACTCGCTCTTCACGTGTTTTTGCCAGCGTATCCGCAAAATAGTGGTTGATTGTTTGAAGGATACCACTTCTTTCATCAGCTATGATCTGGCGAAGTTGCACAATGGCAGCGTCGTGCGCAGCGTTGTAAAAGGTAAGATTACGAGCCTCAATTTTAGCACGAAGGACATCCTCTGGAACAAGGCTTTCTAGGAGCGCCTGGTTAAAATTGCGAACGATCTCCTCAACTTTGACTACATGCTGTTCTGCTAGAGGTCCCCAACGTCTGGACTGCTGGCGGAACAAACTCTCGAGGACGACTGGGTTGACGGTGCCAGGCAACTCCGCTCCACGTGACTGTCGATATTGGTTGAGAATCCAATCGTCGATGTTTTTGTTCTTCAAATGCTTTTCGAAGGGAACACAGCCAAAAGACTTATCGACGGTACCATCAACCATATTAAATGGCCTAGTATGTCCGCATGACTCTATCGATCTACCAAAAGCCTCGTTGGCATTTTGGATATGCATTCTGAGCTTGAGATGGTGCTCGGGCTCTAGGTCAGAGTCGTAATGACCGGATAGGCTGTCAATTGCTGTTCTCTGATATGTGGCTGCTAGCCGGGTCACGAACTGCCGCTGTTCCATAAATGTCTGTCGAGAAGGCCCTAGTGCGTCCAGCTCATCGCGGCATCCATGGACGAGCTTTCGAATTTCTTGAACGAGCCCGGGGAACTCGCCGCGAATATGAGTATATAAGAGCTTCCCCAGAAACTTTTTCAGGGAGGGGATCCCCACCCGATCCTTTGACAGTTGGTTGAAAGGCACAGTCTCGAAGAACTTCTTCTCGTTGACATGGCGCTGTTCCATTGTGACACCTTCCTGGATCTCCTTTGTGGACCGATTCTTGACTGCGAACCATCCATGGTGCAATCGTTCGACTGAATTCTGTGCAATCTTGAGGGCCTACTAAAAGTCAGATAAACATTTGAAACACGCGAAGGCGACTCACTCCTGGCTCGTCACCTTCCTGAAGCGCATCACATTTTGTAATGATCCCAACTGTTCGAACTCCAGCAGGGTCAGCAGCCCTCGCCATTCGAAAGACCTCTTGGTTGGCTAAGTTGTTCCGAGCATCTAAGACGGCCCTGGAAAGGTTAGCCATTACTCTGGTACGGGGAGAGGAATATGTACATGATGATTGTACGCGGATCAGTGATGTAACGCTCAATTAACCCACGAATGATAGCCTTATCTTCCTCAGTCTGATACTTAGTCGGATCTGCGTAGAATCAGTAACATTCACCGTTTGCTCTCAGCATTACTTACTATGAAATAGGCCCGGAACATCTACAACGCTCAGATTGGTGTGATGTGGGCCAGACAGCTCAATCTTCAAAATGTCATCCGAGAAGCGCTTCTCTAGGTCCTCAATATCGTCATTTGGCCCTGGGAGGCCCATGTAAACTGCAGCCTAGAATATGTGAGCTACATCTTTTACATTCGGTATGCTCACCTCATCTAAGATGGCCTTAAACTCCTCGGCGCGGAACTTTTCACCAAGGAACTTTGCAAAGCTCTCCAGTTTGAGCTTGTGTGCTTCATTACCATTCGCAGAAGGGCCAGGTATAATAGAAACCTTGACTGAAGTCTCCTGTTTGCGGTGAAGAACGATTTGAGTGGCATGACGAGTACAGAGGTCACTTGCGATGGGAAAGTTTAGGTCCGTCAATCCCTCGAGCAGTGACGACTTGCCACTTGACTGGTCCCCCACGACAACAAGCTGTTATGTGTATATCAGCAGTAATACGCACAAAGGAGCCCAATTTTATTCACCTGAGGAAGTGAGATATCTTCGCTGACTCCAAGATCCCGAAGCTGGTCGATAATGCGAAGTAATTGAATGCGCTCAGGTGTATCCAGGTCTTCCATGACTGATTTCAGAGCCATTTTGCTGGCACGATATGACGATATGGCCAACTGGTAAAGCTGGGGGGAGAACTAATTATCTGAGAATTTTCAAATCACAGTGAGCCTCCTAAATTAGATGCCATTGTCTCTGTCTCACTTTGGACCATCCAGGGGTGGGATGATACTGCATCTCGGTGCTGAGATTCAGCCCAAGATCGGCAATATATAGCCATGTTTGTCGTGTAACTTCACCGCAGGTAGTAATAGAAACCTGAAGAATGGTGGCCGCCTCCGCGAGTGGAGCAATGAGACCATTTGAGCTGATTTGCAGTTCACCGGTTCGGATGGCGCTGAAACAGCAACTTGTACTCCCATATTCGCTCACATCAATGAGGCTGTCTAGTAGCATGCAAGACCGAAATGGACATGAGCGGCCTCTAACTTAGGCCGCACCATAATCATCAGCCTGGCCCTTCACGCAACGGACTGATATGGTGTCGGCTCATCTTCACCGTAACTGTGGTGGAACTTGGGGAAATAGATTGGCTGATCGCATGTATAAATACATGCGGCTGCACAAGGATGCTGGGACATGCGGGTTTCTAAGCAGTGCAGGAGGAGTAGTCTGTGCCTCTCCTGCAGCCACAACCGCATTTGTAATTTAGACGAGGGAGAAACCTGAGTTCCCTACAGTAGATGCAAAGCCAGCACATCTTACACCACTGCCATCTGCGCCTCTTGTTTCATCCAGCAAAAAAATGTGAGACTGTTCATTCAGCAACTGCATGCCAATGAAGGAACCCCCGCCATAGCCGAGCCCCGTAGCCCGATATGTTATCGCAATTTCAAGCAACCCCTCCCATACTTGAAGCCGCATAGAAAGCTGTGGTACAGGTAAGTGCGTTTGAGTGTGCACAGCTCTTTCGTCCAACTGCCAACGACAGCAGTGCACGAACCTTACATTTTCTTCCTATTGCGCTATCGAAAGCCATAAAAGAGTCGGCATTATGTGGGATGGAAGCATTTCCAGGGAACAATTACAGCAGCAGATCAGTCTCCTTGCGATACTAGGCGGCGTCCAGGAGAGTGTCAAACACCATCAATTGACATCCCCATCCAACTATCCATCCAGCTTGACAATAGACCAAGAAAGTGAGATTGTCAGCAATCTCTCGTTCCTCGCATCTCGACGTAAAGATAGTAAACAGGTTGTTGCAATTGCGATCGAGACGACAGAGAAGAGCCAAGAAATGGTTATCCGCATGGCCGTGAACGGAGAAGATGCTGCTTATCTCAAAGAAGGATTGGCCAATATCGGTAACATATTGGAGAAGGCCGCACGCATGGGTAGAGCCCAAATATCAAACATAATGTACTAATACTGACATACTTCAGATGAATCGGCATCTTACTATACAGATCTGCTCCTTAAGCAAGTTATCACATCAGACTTCTCACGCATTTCGACACGGTTGCAAATGAGCAAGAAATACCCTCTTACTACGTCACGTATCATGACCTTGCATCGCCTTCTACACGAATCAGCCCTTAACGATACAGATGGCATTGATTTGCTAAGAGCTACAGCTCAAGCCCTGCAACATTGCTACTCTTCCCTAAAAGGTCTGCCCAAACTGCAAGTCAACAGCATAACCTGTGCGATGCTGGAAGAAGTTACCAAATTGGCGTATCGCCTGACAAACGCTGATCTGGATGCTGCTTTGGAAAAGTCTTCCCAGGCTAACAAAACTCAGCTCTTTCGTCTCAAAGACAGTGTTGCCAAGCTTGGAAATTACTATAAAGCATGTTCACAACTTGTGGCTGCCGCGATGCGGAAGAAATGCTCGGTCTTTGTGAAGATCAGGGTCGAGGATTATCAAGTCACCTTTCCACAAACGATCAAGTCGTCCAAGCCCACCTCTATACTTCCCGTCCTCAAATCTCAGATTGAGTTGCTACAACAACGGCCAGGAATAATTTCTACACTACTAAGGCGTGTGGCAATTATGAGACCTTGTATTAAACTTCATGCAGAGATTAAGCTTCTTTTCTTCTATGAGACACATCCTGAAACCACCAGACCACGGGTCATAGCTGCAAACAAGAGCTCTTGCTACTTGTGCGATCTATTTTTCAGCCTTCATGGGAAATTCCAAGTACCAAGCACTTATGGGCGGTTGAATGAGCGATGGATTTTGCCAGACTGGATAGATGGCATTCCCGAACAACGAGTAGTAGTGCTGAGGAGTATTGTCCAGTCAATAAGCTCGATATTAGACAAGCAAGTGATTGCCGCCTCTAAAGGTCCACCTCATCTTCCATCGCCGTTACAAAGTCTAATCGGAAGATCTGCGCGTTGGTCAGCGTCAGTCTTGGATCTTCCATCTCAACTTGCACAAACCCAAGCATTAAGGAGTGCTCCCAGCATCTCAATAGCAGATATCAAGTCCGCAAATTTTGATTTTGAGTCTGCCCTACCAGATGTAAGCCGCCCTTCTGTCGTGTTTTTGCAAAAGCTTAGGAGTTGACATGTTTCTGGAACAGAACGAGGGGAAGCCATATTTGTCACAAACTTGTGGCTTAATGGTTCCGATACTTCAAGGAGCCTCATCAACATCCTCCTCCTCAAGTATTTATAGAGAAGGAGCTGTATTAAGCCTAGGTGAATCGTTTTCGAGGCAGATATGCATAAAGGATCAATCATTCACAGTTCACTTTTACGAACATCACGCCATCTTGTCTTTTGATGATACTTTAGACTCCAGATCCCGAGGCCAAGTCAAAAAAGATTTATGCCTCGGAGTCTGGGTACAAGTGGAAGTTTTAGGATCCAATAAAAAGCCACTTTTAATTGAAGATGGCAAGAACATTAGAGATGTTCACATGGTTCCAGAAGGAGCGGAAGTAGCTCTGGGAAGTAGAGGTTGCGGTACTCCCATATACCTACGTTGTAACGACGTGATACTCTCTATAAGATTCACCAGAAAGAGTTCTGGGAGAAATGAGCATTGTTTATGCTGAATAAATTCTGGAAACGTTATCAAGGGTCGGTTTGTCACAGCATTTCTGGTTTGCTATCAGCTCGACGATGTCCTCCACGCTTCACAGGGTCTCGGAGGCTCCGGCTAATACCAACCCTCAGATTTCCAGAAGGATCGCAACTCCGCTGACCCCATGGGCGACACCGAGTTCTGGCGGCGCGAGAGGTCCTATCTCCGCAGGAGAGATGGTAGACGGTGGATATTCACGTCGCAGGTGGCCAGAGGAAGTTTGGAAATAGATTCCTCAATGCATTCTGATCAGGAGCATATTGATGACCACTGTCGAAGTGATCCGTGTAGAGATTAAGGAAATCAGTCACACCTAATGTCTATTTACACGAGTGGCGAGGCAGCCGCCTTTGAACTACAAGATCACCGGACGGGGAAATGGGCTTACGTATACAACTCGAGTTCAGGGAATCAACCTCGTATGTCTTGCCGTAAGGAGTGAATACTTGAAGGCTGATGTGCAGCTATATATTCCATCTTTATGCCAACCTCTATTCCTGTTGTTCTGGCGCTTGACGAATGTCACTGCACATCGCTGCGGCATCCGACGTAACAGATCAAGCCTACAACAGTATATCCCGCCAATCTGAACAATCAATGGAGATGTCAAAAGGATTAGGCGAGCCCTTGTAGCTGCTGCCACAGCATATACTACACCTCCTCTCAAATATTTGAATTTGGCTGCAGTACACAGTTTCCTCAAATCTGCTACAAATACAACACAGGAAGCCATACCTTCCAGACGCTCCACCAAACTGAAGGTATGTTCCTGGCGAATATCTTCGATGAGCAATCCCACACTGTATACAAAAGCGCTTGGACCTCTCCAGTAGGCTACCGCTGAGTTTTCCACGTCTACCTTTCATCATAGCATTGGAAAATTTGTCGGCAGAGAGGATTTTCAGACAAATATGACATGCGAAGAAGTCGCGCTGGCCCATCGGTTGTTTGGCTTCATCTGGCATGAACTTTGCTGCATTGTATTCTGGCCATTGTTCTATCTCGAGGAGATCGGCCATACTGTAAGACTTAGTTGGTGAAGTTGTCAGATCTGTGCAGGCACGCGGATTGACGGTATCGATTTTAGCAAAAAGGCCATGGCAAGTAAGCTTCAAAGCATGTCGCGAGCCATAACTTAAAAAGTTGGCTATTTCGTTTAATATTTCGGGTGGCAAGCCTGGCAACATCGTTATTGTCACCATTGGGGCCTAGAGGAAGTGAAATATATAGAGAAAATGGCCAGATGCTTTGGCTGTAGTGGCTAATGTAGGAGGAGAAGGACTTCACTCGAGGCAACGTCTGAAATTGTATCTTTGATGACGTATCTCCTTGATTCCCACTTCAGCAAGTGTAGCGCTCTACTACATGGTTACATGACCTAAGAACTCATCAGGCGGGTGACGTAATCGACGAACCAGATCAGAGATATAACAAAACTTAACGGAACCCACCACACTCATAGCCACCTCTGCACACCTTTATAGAACCCTACTACTTACAAACAAATTTTTCCGCGGCCCATATCCCGACATCATGGAAGGGCAACCAGATGTTGAACGAATTATCAAATACCATTTCACTAGTCCTCATATATTCGAAGAAGCTTTTGAAGCTGCGGGTGTTTCTGAGTTGAACAAAGGTGTAACAGGACAGAGGCACGGCAATAAACGGCTTGCATTAGTAGGTGATGCATTGATCCGTCTAGCTATTTTGGATAGATGGTTTCCATCTGGTGCAAGCACTGGTAAGAACACCTGTCCCGAGTCGGAATAGTACTAACTAGAGCAGAGGAAGGCAACAATCTCGTCAGTGACCTGGCTTCAAATAATGCGCTTAAGAATGTCGTTGAGCGAGATGACCTGGTCAGGTTTGTTGTTAAAAACCCTTCTCAAAAAGGTGGTCCACAACGGGCCACCCTCGCGTCTACTACTGAGGCAATAGTCGGAGCGGTTTGGTATGACTGTGGGAAGGACTTTGAAACTGTTCGGAATGTTGTTGATACTCTTCATATCTCCCAATAGTATAACTGGACTACGATCCTAGTATGTAAACGAATATCGAATTTGATTAACATGCCTAACACATATGTAATATCCAGCCTTTATAGTCAACGTCGATACTCGCCGCTGCTTCACCGAAACCCCAGTGATTATTTACAGAGGATAATGTGACTGCTAACTGAGAGCTGGTCTCGGTACAGGTGTAACGGGGTGCCGGCGTGCGACCGTTACAGTATATATAGCGTGATCGGCGTATTCCAGCCGAGCTGGAATACTGTGGTCTTTTTGGCTCAGTGGGGTGTAGCGCGAGCGTAACCGTACATCATTACAACAGGCCTGATTCGAAGCGAAGCTATCAATTTGGTTGATGCTACTTAAAATGCACTACATCAGAGGCCTAAGTCCGCAAGGCGTTTCAAGTAGGCGGGGATGTACTGCTCATTGGTTTAGCTGCGCCGAACCGGGTGAAGAGGGCAGAAACTGTGGTCGAATACGTAACTTTATTTTATACGGTAGTGTGGCTACGTGCTCGTACATTTATATGAATGCCATCAATTTGGCTGAGCTGCACCATCCCTGACGATACAATAAACGATAGGAGCCCCGAATGATAACATGGAGAGTAATGAGCGAACTCCCCTCATAGCCGTCCTTCGAATCGCACCGCGACGGCAAAGATATCAAAACATTGTCGTATTCCGATTTTTCGCCTTTGCGTTTGGTTCAACTCTCATTTTGGTAGTATTGTTCGTTCTGCGCCGACCTCGTCCTGTTGTAGACACTCAAATCTGCCATTCCAGCCTTGGTACCTCAAAAGCCTACGCGGGCGCTAAAGCTCTGAATAACAACATTGACGATTTCTGTCAAGAAGTAACCAACAATGAACCCGTCACCACTATCGGCTGGACATGGTCTAAAATATACTACCGCAACACGCCTGAGGAGTACACGATGACCGTAGCGATATCGAACCGTGCGTTCAGCTCCTATGAAAACCAGTGCATCGGCGCCATGCGCTCTATCATCAACGGTTGCGATGTCCCTGTCAACGGAAGCAACCCCATGAACTGGAAGCAGGGCGGCAAGCGCTTACACGGGGATTATACGTACAAAATCGATATCTTTCGTCAGAATCGGCCCTGGCCTCCGCCGACTAAGCCGAGGCAGGCTTGTGAGGGGTGGTATAAAATTATCTGGCAGCATTACGATATCTATGGTGGTGGGTGGGCAAATTATGACTGGGGAGCAAAATCGCTTCAACCAGCGATTAATCCCTGCTGTGGATTAGGTAAGTTGAAGTTAAAAACCTAGAATATATAACAAGTAGAGAAGCTGATGGCTAATTCTATGTTAAGGAAGTCTTACGGGGTGGAATTTCGAATATTTCGATGAACCGGATGAGAACGGGTATGAGGTAAGAAATTGGCCCCTCCCGCACCCGTTTCGCTTTATGAATTTCGGCTTATTTAGCTTCATAGTGGCACTCGTGGTTTAATACTGCTATTGGAACTAGGAGACGCTGCTTTGACAACAACAGAATTCAGTGCGCGGCTGGTGGACCATGTGACTCTTACTGTGGCGGCAATGGATAACAGTCTGCTATTTTTTTTACTAGACAAGGGGCTAAGACTAAGACTATCAGAAAAGCTATCCTTGAGTAGAAACAAATAACGCACAAGAACAAACTCTTAATCCCAACTGCCTTAGTTATGGAGATGCGTCAGACTATCTCTAAGATTTTGAGCTAGTCCGGACAGGGCAGCTCGCTTTTCTTTTTGTTGCGGTGGCTCTGCTGCAATACGGACTAGGTCCTGATCCGAGAGTTCCATTACAATCATTGGGGAAAATAAATCTGGCAGGTCAGAGACAATATGGCGTTCGATGACTTGACGGCATACGTTGTCGACGAAGGTTTTCATAGCCACCTTCCGCACGTTAAGACTAATAGTTGCATGGGGTAGGATAACAGCTTACCTTATAATAGGCATTAAGGCCGGCGAGAGCCTCCGAACAAGCTTGGTCGTCCATGTTGACGATGACCCTATTCTGAAGAGATGTAATGAGCTTCATGGAGTCCATAGCAGTCTTGCAGGCGTGCAGTTTCCCATTCTGGTCATATTCAACACTCTGCATCGCTTTCTGTATGTTGCCCTTCACCGCATCATGCCTTGCGTTCTGAATGTTGTCGGTGTAGTAATGATTGTATGTTATTGGCTGACGTTTCTCATCCTTTATGAGCATCTCCAGTTCCTTGGCAGCAGCGAGCTTTTGGATCTCAAACTTAGACTGGATGATTTCCCTAATTCTGCTCTTAACATCTTCTTCAACGACAATGCAATCTAAGACCATGTCTACAAAGCTAGCGGTGGCAGCAAGGACTGATGTTAAATGAGCGCTTGCAGTCAATGTCCACCGACTCGATTGCTCATGGTACAACTCAGATAGCAATACATGATTGTAATTGCCGGGAAGTTCACGCCCTCTTGTTCTCAAATATACCTTTGCATTTGTTAGTATACATTCCTGATGATTCTTTGGAATTTTAATCATACCCGTTTTACCCATTCTTCAACTTCTTGTTGAGCGACGCGCAGCATTTCTCCCTCTTCTTCGGAATCGACGTCGGATTTGGAATCGACGATAGGTTCGGAATCACTATAGAGCTTCCTCAAATGCCCTTTGTCTCTCATGTATGTCGAAAATCGTCCATTAAGGCGATGGATTTCTGCTCGTAGGCGTGTGGACGAACCTTCGCTGGAACCCGCGAAGAAATCTCCCTCAGTCCAGTGATAGTTGCCATCGATCGCCGCTTGTGTTAAGCTATGGAATTTCATGCTCAATCTCGCCAAGAACATGCGAATATCAGTGGGTGTTTGCCTTTCCTCCCCAAGACTTGTCAGACTGCCATCTATCTTTGTGAGAAGTGCCGTAATCTCCTCCCTGACCATTGGGAGCTCTTTCTCAATATGCCGACTATGCAGGTCCTGCAAAAAGTCTTGCAGGGTAATAATGCCGATCCGCGTTGGGTCTAATCTATGCTCTTTCCAGGAGGCGAAGAAGTCGAGTTCCTGGTGGATTTGCTCGCTCCGCGACATTCCCGATTCTAGCTGGGAGGGGCTAGGATTCTTGAGCAAGAAGAAGCCTAACTTCAACTTTATTGGGCTTTCATTCTTTGCAAGGCTAGCAATGCGGCCTTCTGTGCCTTTGTTGATAAGATCAGGCTTCGTGATAATCCCCACAGTCCTTTTCCCGTCCCTATCGAACTTGCGCGCTCGCCGAATGATGCTCTGATTCGCAATATCATTATTAGCCTGAACAACGGCGAGAATAATTGTCCTCGTACTCTTCAGGTAGGCGTCGACAAGGGTATCAACGAGAGCAATGTCTTCTTCTGTCTGCTCATCATTTTCAACTGCGATCAGACCCGGCAGGTCTACTACAGTGAGATGTAAGCCCGTCTTGCCCACAACCTCAATGCGCAGTACATCTGCGGCAAATGCTGGGCCTTCGTTCACGCCATAACCTCGAATCCGCATCAACGTAGCAGCTTCTAATATCACTTCTGGCAGCTCTGTGAAGTCGTCCAATTCCTTGCGATAGGCTCGAAGGAGTGCCTTGTCGGGCTCGCTCCGAGCACTAGTAGGGATGATGGTGGCCGTGATTCGAGAGGTTTCTGCACTATGCCGCAGGATGATCTCGGTAGGAAATTTGGTGCAGACGTCATCATCACGAGGAAATGGTATGCCCGTGATGCGTTCTAGAGCCGAGCTCTTTCCTGCAGACTGGTCTCCGCATACTACTAACTGTGGTAGCGAGATATGGTCGCCCACGCCGAACTCTCTGATGCGATCAATTTGGTTGAGTCTCTGCGTTGACTTTTTGGACTTGAGACCTTCAAGGCCATTATCGGTTTCAATAATTTTTACTGCCATTTTCATAAGAAAGGCTTTGCAGGGTTACTGACGTTGAGTTTGATCTTGATAGAAGGATTAACTTATATGTGAATGAGATTGACACCAGAGACTTATCGCATCAACCCCGTCACCGACCGCGAACGGCAAGTTCGCATTACATTGATAGACGAGAACAACATTAATATCACATAACGCATTCATGTGTTTACGCAACCTATTCGGCTGTGTTATAGACGATTTCGTGCGACCAAAGGAGCCGCATGCAACCGACCGTTTGCGAGCAGGCAATGGTGGGGTAACCTAGGATCACAAATGAGGGTCCCAAATACCATAACCAATATTCTCACCATGGCACCGCTCAAGCGCTTTCGAGCCCCAGAAATACTCTGTCTGTTCCAAGACTTGCAAGCGTCAAACGCTTGGACCGTCGTGATTACTCCACCCACCAGCTTGATCAAAGCCCACCATGACCCTCAAATACATGATCCGGCGGGCGAGTTCAGGCCATTTGTATAATTAAGATATGCATATTACAATTGCAGGAACAATGACAACTGTATCACGGTATTCCTCCCTGCAAACGGCCTTTACGATCAAAGGCTCAAGGCAGTATTGTACAATCCTTGGGCGACTCTCTGGTGCTTCCACGCCCTGGATCTGCATATACTCAGTTGAGAAGGGACTTCCTGCGCTAATCCACTGCACGATATACTTCTCCTGCTGGGCATGTAGCTGCTTTTGAAGGCTCACTGTTTTCTCCAGTATTTTGCGCAAAACCCGCGCTCGATTTTCAGCTTTGCCTTGCTCGGCCATGCCAGCAAATTTGTTTTCGATGAATGCGTGCCAGGTTTCAACGTGGCGATTTTCTTCTTGCGTGTAACAAGCAAGTGTGATAAGACGCCACCGGTGCTCATCATATTTTGGAACTAACCTTGTGTAAGCTTGATCATTGAATCATAGGAAGTATTTACCAGATGTCAGAATTTGCAAGTTGATATTTTCCAGCATTTGTGATTCCTGTTGATGAAGACCAACTACCAGCGGGGCAAGAATGCCACAAGCCAACATCCCACCAATTTCTGATTGAATCTCAGTTCGACCCCCTGTCCCTGTCTTGAAATTGCTAAAACACCATGTAGTGAGAAGGTGGAAGATCTCACCCACGAGCGTCTTGCATGCTCTGTCGTCCATGGTGTATTCGACCTTGTTCTCCAGTTGGTTTGAATGCAAACGCTTCTCCTCAAGCAGTGCTTTGATCATTGCCTCTTGCTTCAATATTTCCTCTTCGTGAGATTCGTCTTGTCGTCGGATCTTTTCTTCTGCAACGACGATCCGACGATTTATCTGTGCCATTTCCCCCTCGAGGTCTGCCCTGACTTGGTCATCCTGTCTTTTTATTTCTTCTGCAGTGGCGATCTCAATATCTTTCTTCCTTATTTCACCCCTTAGTGCTGCATTTTGGCTCTCGAGCTCGGCCTTGACTCCGTCACTGGCTATCTCTAGGTGGCCTACCAATAGTCAGAGCTTGGCCGGTAGGGTGGCAGGCTGGATTATACCTCTAAAACCATTCCAAACTGAAATTCTCCTTGCTGGACGTGAGTCTCCAGCGAAATAGCGTAGGATCGCCATCATGGCTGGGAATGCTTGGCAGGTCTGCAGACAATTGTTCATTAGGCTCCTTATATACCCCAGCAAGCCACTCGTATACCATATAGGAATCCTCTCACTTTATAGCTGGTTCTCTACATGCCGATTGCACTATCTTCTGTACCTAAGTATCGTCTGCAAACGGAAAAGAAGATGTGGTTTACATGCGGGTTGTATTCACTCCGCACCATAATTTTGCCTGCAAACGGAACGTAAAATGAAAGATAAGAAGTACCCCGTTGCGTGCGAATTAAATTATTCAATGGATATAAGATCACTGTTGTCAGCGATTTTATGACTACATCAGCATTTTGTTTGATTTAAATAATGGCGGACCAAACCATCATCATCGGTATTGACTTCGGCACCACGTTTAGCGGGTACGAGTAGCTTGTCCAGACATTAACCTCATGCTAACTCGGCCATTAGTGTCGCTTGGGCACCAGAGGGATGCCCAGACGACTTGGAAGTTATATCCTCGTGGCCTGGTAGCCAGAACAGTATGGCGTTTATTTCAAATGAGAGACAGATCTTACGCTGATAAAACCAAGGAACGTCAGAAAAGGTGCCCAGTGTCATGGCATACGAGACTCGGAAAGAAAAGCGTGCTTTTCGCTGGGGTTTTCAAGTATCACCCTCTACAGACAGCATACGTGGTCTCAAGTTACTCCTAGATGAGAGCCAACAGAGCCGCTACGGCCCGTCTGTTCGGTCCAAAGAGATCTTGACGATGTTGGAGAAGGATCCTGTATCCGTTGCTTCTGATTATCTGCGTGAACTTCTGGCCGTCGTCAAAGGTGCACAGACGCGGCGTCTTGGAGAGACCTATGTCAGATCAGCGAAGTTCCGCATCGTCTTAACCGTTCCAGCAGTATGGTCTGATAAAGCTAAAGATGCCACACTTCGCGCTGCCGAAGATGGTCTTGGGGGTCATCAGCTCATCATGATATCAGAACCGGAAGCCGCAGCACTCCATACACTCCGCGCCATTCAGCCAAACACTATCACCGTTCGTCTTGTATCCATCCCTTAAAAGGCTTTCTCAGCTAATCTAGTAGAATGGAGACACCTTTGTTGTGTGCGATGCAGGAGGTGGAACGGTGGTAAGCTGTCCGACCTTGGTATTATCCAAAGTAGCTAACGTTTTAAGGATCTTATTACTTACCAAGTCAGATCGGTTGAGCCTTTAGATCTCTATGAAGTTGTGCAAGGTGATGGTGGCATTTGCGGTGCTGCAATGCTTGACAAGCGTTTCGAAGCCTTCATCAAACATCGCCTTGGAGCTCAGTGGTCCCAGCTATCTGAGAAATCCAAGAATATGACGCTGTCTTGTTGGGAAAACAACATAAAATGCAACTTCAGTGGTACCGGTGACAATGAAGATGACCTGACTGAGTTTCTCATTGTCATCCCAGGTGCCTCTGACAATGTAGAGAGGGGAATAGAAGGAGGGATGATGCTTATGGAAAGGTTTGATTGAAAGTCTGGAGGAAAGTCGTGATACTGACCGTGTTGTAGTGAGGATATAGCAACCATCTTTGATCCTATCATAGAAGATATTGAAAGCCTAGTCCACACCCAGATAAAGAATGCTAAGCTAGCAGGATACAATGTGAAGGTAAGACTGCGCCTTCGGATTGATGGTTTCAATATATCTTATTTTGCAGGCAATTCTCTTGGTTGGAGGCTTTGGCTCGAGCACCTACCTCTATAGAAGACTACAGAAGAAGTTCAGCGGCATTGATATCATGCAGCCGCCTAATGCGTCAGTTCCTCCGATGAAATTTAGAGGCGAGTTTGCTAACCGGTGATACAGTTGGACGTCAGTTGTCAGGTAGGCTACTCTCTACTTCCACTAAAACACAGCATAATATCTCTCAGAGGAGCCGTACTCCGCGGAACATACGGAAACGCTATCACTAGTCGAAAAGCTCGTCGCCATTACGGGGTTATGGCGTCTCAACCCTTTGATCCGGAGCGGCACCCAGTCACGTGTAGAGTATGGGACTCTTTGGAGGAAAAATGGGGAGCAGAAAACAGAATGTCGTGGTTTGTGTCGAAGGTGAGATAGCCCATCCAAATTTTCAGGAGCTGACGCAGTTTAGGGCATGGAGCTGCTGGATGGCAAGAAGATCTCTCTGAAATTCTACCGCGTTGTGGATATGGACTTTGGCAGCTTTGTCTTTCGGGACGAACTATTGTGCTGCAATGATGAATCCAGTCCTGAGGACGGCGAGCATCCATGTAAGTTGCATGCATGGTGAGGTTTGCCACGTTACTGATTTTGGTTGCTAGCAATATTCCCACTTTGCACTGTACAAGCCGATCTTACAAAGGTTCCGAAAGATTTATTCGTAATCGCTACGAATTCAAAAGGGAAGCAGTACTACAAAGTCCCTTATAAACTAGAGATGACCTTCAAATCAGCGTCAATATTTTTTGAACTGGTCTTTGAAGGAATCTCATATGGAAGTGTTCGAGCAAAGTACTAGCTAAGCCAAGAATGCCTAAAATTAATATTTACACCGACTCCAGAGCCCCTGTGAACATTGTTGAATACTATAGTAGAAAGCTATCTACACTGAAAGCCTATCGTCTCACTTTAAACGCCAGTCGGGTGGCTGGCCCCCCAGTATCAGCCTGCCCTGCGCACTGAGAGATGCGCCGTCGCACCTGATCCCAATACTGTTATAGGTTTCTCTTGTATAGGCGATTTCATCTTCTGCGACTCCGAGCTCGTCCTTTGGTATCCACAGGACTGGAGGGTCAGAAGTAAGAGTTTTGTCTTGACAAGGGTCTTGGAATATCTTTGTTGTAACGTGCATATCCTTGTCTTTACTTCTGGTAACGACGTGATACTCTCTATAAGATTCACCAGTAAGAGTCCTAGGAGAAATGAGTGTTGCTTATGCTGAATAATTTCAGGAAACGTTATCAAGGGTTGCTTTGTCACAGCATTTCTGATTTGCTATAATCAGTCCCAGCTCGACGATGTCCTCCACGCTTCACAGGGTCTCGGAGGCTGCTGGCTAATACCAACTCTTGATAACGTTTCCAGAAGGATCGCAACTCCCAGTTCGTTATATATTTCCTCTTACCCTTATCTTACCAAGCCCTAATGGCTCCACTGATGGGCGGCCCCTAAGTTCAGGGCGGCCTCACGTGATGGGCAGCCTTACAGGTGGACGGTGGATATTCAAGTCGCAGGTGGCCAGAGGAAGTCTGGAAATAGATTCCTCAATGCATTCTGATCAGGAACATATTGATGCCTTGGCCACTGCCGAAGTGATCCGCGTAGATATTAATGAAATCAGTCCTTCACTTGCGTTAGTAGGTGATGCATTGATACGACTAGCTAGTATGGATACATGGTTTCCATCTGGTGCAAGCACTGGTAAAGAGTATTTGCCCCGAGCCGGAATAGTATTAACTAGACCAGAGGAAGGCAAGAATCTCGTCAGTGACCTGGCTTCAAACAACGCGCTTAAGTTGTTGAGCAAGACGGCCTAGCCAAGTTTGTTGTCAAAAACCCTTGTGAAAAAGGCAAACTGCAACGGACCACCCTTGCGTCTACGACTGAGGCGATAGTCGGAGCAGTTTGGTATGACTGCGGGAAGGACTTTGAAACTGTTCGCGATGTTGTTCATACTCTTCATATTTCTCAATAATATATCTGTACTACGATCCTCTTGTACAAACGAACATCGAACTTGATTAAGGGGGTTGTGATACAAGACTATGTCAACAGGTTCGCGCTGCAACCTGCGAAGCTAGCTAATTTGCTTTGAGAATAGCCTCAGGGCGTTTTGAACAATCTCTTATTGGCCACAGATTCTGTATTAGCTTCACCAAGGGCTGATAGCATATTTTAACAGCTGACGCAGTCTTCCATCTCAGCTCCTATCTACTAAGATGGGCGGAAGCAATTGTGCGTATGCGTCTCGCGAGGCTCCCTAGGTATGGTCTCAGCTATTGCCCTGTCACAGACGCAATGTGGCTCAGCCCTCACGACTAACGTGTGAAAACCAATAGGGGCCGCGCTCCTCATACTTTGCTGAGCGGAAGTCGCAGCTGCTGCTCATTTACAAGGGCCATCTACAGCTCATTGGTTCAATTGCCCCTGGAATATTCTCAGCTATGCTAAACTGCCTCGATGCTGCGCAATTACGAAGAGCTAATTGCCAACTTAGTTCGTTAGTTCGTTATCTATAGAAAACCCCTATAAGAAGGCCCTGCCCTCCCTCTCCAAGAGATAGATGAGAGCAGGAGAAGTAGGTTAGAGGGTAGGGCTAAGGGTAACAGGGGAGTTAGGAGGAGCACGTTAGTTATGTTAAGGTTTGCAAAAGGGGATAGTTCCTCCGTCTTCCTTCCTTATCCGAGCCGACAACAATGGCCCTGCAAAGTCCAGCCTCACTTAATACTTTCCTTGACGTGCATTACGATACAGACAATACTTCCGCCTTCAAGCCTTTTCAAGTCTTTCTAATATCGAAATGGACTCCCCTTCCCCATCCACAGCTTGGTAAGAAAGCCTTTGAAATTTGCAGTATATTTTGCTGACTTGTTAGCTCTGATACTCCTGATACACCAAATATGTCAGACGATGGCGAACCAAGTATTTTTGAGGCCCTTTTAAGTCTTTCTAATATCGAAATGGACTCTCTTTCCCTGTCTACAGCTTGGTAAGAAAGCCTTTG
>JPJW01000014.1:0-14366 GCA_000750755.1 Pseudogymnoascus sp. VKM F-4513 (FW-928)
GGCCCCTCAGTTTAGTGAGGGGCCGCGAGTCTTGCACAGCACGTGCCGAAATTATGGAAGGTGCACACGCCACACGTTTTATCTGAGCAAGGTGCACGTGTCGTGTAGTCCTGCCTGGCCTCAGCCTCACCTGGAACATAAATGGTGTGTGTGGCTGCTGTGGCTCAAATCGCATCACCGTTACGGCCCAATCCCCACCAGTCCGCATTCCTGACCGTGTCAAGGTGATATTTGACCTGAAACTTCCTGTCTTTCCCTATTTGTGACCTGCTGAATGGAGTCAACTTCAATTCCGCATGCTCCCCTGCTTTCGTCGCTACAAGAGCGCAAGTAGCCAAACGCCCTCCCGCCATGGCTAGCCTATCCAGATCAGAGGTTATTAGGAGCAAAACCAAGAGCCACGATTGAAGCAGGCAACCTTGCATTGGCTAGTGAAGCCACACACAAGGCCAAGGCCCTTATATGCACCCGTAGAAGCATGTGGCCGAAAGAATCCCGCATAATTTAGGCTCCAGTGCTTGAAGGCGTACAGCCACGTCGTGGTGCTTATTCATCATCTATCACATGAGACATGCACTTCAGAGACGCGTATAATATAAGGGTAAGAGAATACGTATAATCCTGATAACGACAATAATTACCTTCGGTCTCGTGGAATTACAATACAGAGTGACGCACCGTGGCCTTCAGATGCATGCTCAGGATATGGAACTGGATCCATTGAGAATGGCACAGATCAATAGGCCCGTCAGCCCTGGAAACACATACATTCCGTCTTACGCTGCATTTTCTGCCGCCCGTTTCACGGACAACAGACCAAAAATTGAAACTCAGGCCCAAAAACCTGTCTCGGAGGAAAAGAATGACAAGGGCAAGTGCAAGGAGGTCGAACGTCATTCTGCGCTAAAGAAGCCAAAGGCTGAAATCCCCGAGATAAATGGCAACAACGAGAAAGCGACTCAACAAAGTGAGCCTGGCAAAGGAATTAAGCCTACTGACGGGGCTCCTCGTATGAAATCCAGCGACGGCATCGTCGCCCAAGTCAAAGCTCGCTCCCGAGCTGATCGCGATACTCGCGTCGAAGCCCAGGCTCCTCCAAGCCGCAAGGAGAATGAAAAACCCTCGACTTCTGGTGGCCCAAGCAACAGTGAAGTATCATCCAGACCAATGTCTAGCAAAAAGATATCTTTATTATTTGTCTTACTATTTCAGGCTACGTGCATCCACCTGCCAAGATTACTCTACTAAAATAATTCGACCTTTTAACTCGAGTACTGAGACCTGTAAGCTGTTTTGGATTCGTATGATTCCTGAAAGGTCTCGTTATCGTCAACCCCAGGTAAGTCAAGTAGTCCATACACATCTTCATCCGAAATAGACCCCCGACTATTGTAATTTATCAGAAAAGAATCAATCATTAGGCGCAAGAAGACTTACCAAGTCGGGCAGTTCTGAGTCGCAGTAGGTGTAGTCAGCCATTCGGCTAAACAGGCCTGGTGAAAATATGTAGAACAAACTATGCATCTGCCGGTTTTGCAGGCTTCTCCAAGCCGTAGAACGCAAATACTACATGGATCGTTCTCATCCATCTCTCGAAACCTTCTGTCCTGCATTGCTCCCCGCGTAGAAATCGAAAAGCACGGTTGTGCTGCTTGATTGATATCCATCCAAGGGCCTTGTCGAGGTATCGCGAGGGAAGCCGAAGATGTCCACTGCTCATTTGTTGTACCATGATGGTATGGGCCAGGGGCGGCAGACGCTGAAACTGGAGGACCTCTCGGAGCGGGCAAATCGCATTCAAAAAACATTTCAGCCGATGCGGCGATAGAAAAGGACAGCAATTCTGCTTCTGAGATATCAAGTCTTTCAAATTCAACTGGAGGGGTAGGTTGCTGTCTAAGTAGACCGCTCCGTTGTTGCTGGGCACTTGATATCACTTGATTGTGATTGCTTCCTTCCACAAGACAAGGATACCCGCTTCGGCTCTGTTGCTCATATAACGCTTTCTCCTGACCGAGTGGTCTTGCAGGGCTCGGCTGTGCTCGAATCGAGACCGGTGTTGGCGCCAAAACTGGAGGATATGTGCGAGAGGACAAATCGCTCTCAAAAACTACCTCGGCCGATTGAGCTATGGAAAAGGACAATAGTTCTGCGGCCGAGATATCAAGTTTTCCGAATGCAGAGTCCCCATTCACTAAGGATGCATAGGCCCCCAGTAGTCGAGCGGCTGTTTGATCCTCATTCATGGACAGAGATGCCTGTGAGAAGTGGCATTCCCCATTTCTGACTAAATCTCGGATCGGATGGGGCGTGCTGAATGGCAAAGCATTCTGGGTCGTCACCCTTAGTCGTGATGTGGAGAATATCTCATTTGCTGGCGTACTTGGAGAGGACAACTGAGGAATCTCTGCGCGATGAATGGTGTGTAGCCAGTCACAGAAGGCCACATTGCTTTGGCTATCTCCTGACGTTGAACTCTTTGAGACCATGGCGACCTATAATAGACTCGAATGGAGGATGGTGAAGGAGCTCTTAGATTTGAACGAAGACTGACGATTGAAGATTGAAGATTTTTGCTCTTCAAAAGTGGGAGGGCCGCCTTCTTATAGACAGGATGGCTTGGATTTCCAATGGCATCATCCGCGCGATCCGTAAATCTTCGGGGCAGTGCCCTGCGCAAAGTTCAAGCTGCCAATGATCTTTCACGGCCGCTGGCACCGGTGGGGACGATGAGAAATGGAACCCCTTGGCCTTGTCATCCTCACTAATGTTAAACAGGTAGCAGCTGAGAGGAAGCCTCGTTCTCGGCAGATATCAGTGCTATTTCTCACACGTTAGGAAAACGCATGTCTGAAGAAGATGCCAGATCTCTCCATCTCGAACTACTTCGACAACCTCCAAGATCGAGTTAAGCGGCGATGCAAACCTCCTTCCAACAAAACACATGATATTCGAGGATGTCTGTAGATGTTGTCGAGCAAGCGCAGCATTTCAAGGATCGTGACAAGGTTTTGTTCTGCCTTCCTAATGTCAAGTACTATGTCTTTAATGTCTTCGTACGTGACAGCTGAAGTAATCGGCACGGATAGGTATGGAGTTCTGGCATTTGACAGGAAAGCTCGTGCTGCAAATATGGCAGGTGAAAGGGCGCTCGCCAGCGAGGCGGCGGAGGTGAGTCTTGAGATTGCCGTGGTGAGAAAAGGAGCTCATGCAGGTGGTGTAGGTGCAGGCCCCTCAAGATGAACCCCCACCGGTCGGCATGTCAGGCATGCTCAATTATTTACCCTGACCCAGCCCCTTGTCAGACCAAACGCTACAGACGTTAGCACGGCAACCACGCAGGCAAAACTAACCACCAGCGAGCCGCCGAAAATAATAGCGTGCCATTTCCATGCCGTGTCGGCTGTGATGCCGATGCGGGAGACAGCGATGGCCCAAGGCAGAGTCCAAAGTACATTTGTGGAGAAAGATTGGAGGAGGTAGAAGCGAGGGAGGGTAGCCAGAAGGAGGGTAGCGAGTTGGGTAGAAAGGGCGTAGAGGATGTAAGTCCAATCAATAGACTATTGCAGATTATTAAATGAGAAGAGCGGACCAAGGATAACAATAAGTAGAGAAGGCTACGATAGGAGATGTAAACGTCAAACTAAAGAGACTTACTCTCCACATTTTCTCAGTGATCGAAGCTACAGGCTCGGTGCCAGATAGATAGTATGCGAATCTCCTCACTCGACCTAAACTCAGTCCGATACAGAGCGGAATCTCCACCAGCAACGCTAAAGAAGCCGAAGCTACAGCAGGCTTCGCTATGCTTCTCAAATCACTAATCGAGGCTCTCGGCCTGTGCATCCCTATTCCAGCTTTTGACCGCCATGTTCCCCACGCATGGCCCACAAATGCAAGCGCTGAGGCCTCTAGGGCCTGCACAGGGACCATCACCATCCCCCAGCGGATAGTGTTGAACACTCCCCATGCAGTTGCGTAGTCGGAGCCCATGGCGACAACGCCGCTCACTAACCAGAGATAAAGGGAGTTGCGGATAGCCGACTCCACTAAGGTAGAGACTCCGGGAGGGGTGAGAATTTTGAGATCGCTCATGGAGGGGAGAAGTTTGTGGTCGTGAGCGGAAAGGCGGTGCAATTTCCCTGAAAGGAGGACAAAGTAGAGAAGACCGGCGAAAGCCGCAACTAGATCGCAAGACATGCGAATACAAGCCTGTACCGTGGTGGTGGGCGTGAAGCTCCCCACGTGGAACGGGGATATAAGGAGCAGATCGAGTACAATATTAGCCACGAATTTCGTGCTGCTAATAAGCAGTGGGACGTCCGGCTTGTCGAGCGCGCGGGTGCAGTTGGCAACGGCGATCTCGATCGCCGACGTGAGTGCCTGCATGCTTGAGATCCTCACGTATGTGAGCGAAGTGGCTCTGACTGTTTCTGGGACCCATGCAGCGGCGACGCGGTCTGCGGCGCAAATGAAAATGAGAGTCATGAAGAGGCCGAGGAGAGCTTGCACAAAAATGAGTGTGTAAGAGAGAGAGAGGCGAGATGGAATGGTGCGGTTCTTTCTATCTCCGATGAGAAGCCACGCGGTTCGTGGAAGGCCTTCGTTGAGGACCTCGGCCACGACGCCAATGTAGGTGTAGACATCCGTCATGACGACCTGTGACGAATCAATATTGACAATCCAGAGTTTTGAGAGAGTGCCATAAAGAGCAGGGAGAGCAAAGGCGAAAATGTTGAAGGAGAGAGCTCCCAGATATGAGGAACGATCTACGAGGCCGAAGATCGAATGAGATCCGGAGCTGCGAGATTCGGAGTTGCTATGCTCATGATCTCGATCGTACTCGTCTTCAGCAGCGACTTCGCCGGTACTAGAGATAATAAGTACATCCTTTGTAGGAAGCATCCTGTATCCGACTCTAAGATGCGGCAACATTTGACTCCAGGGTCAAGGTTGCTCTGTTCGCTCTGCAACCTTGGGGTCTGTTGGGCTGAGATGTAGTTGTCCGCGAAGTGCGCTCGTCAGTGCTACGTATATTAGGTAGATCCGTGGATACGCGGCCCGTCAATTTAGTGAGGGCGGGAGTCTTAATCAGCACGGGCCGAACTAAGTGGAGGGTCACATGCTACAAACGTCAAGATGAATAAGCAAAGACATATCGGTAGTTGTAGATGCTGGCCATCGAAAATATCCATCAAATAATGACAGTTACGCATAAACTTATAACCTTGTTTACCTAATATCTACGCTGAAATTTCGATTACCCCTCCTAAAATTCAAGCCCAACCCCTCCATAGTTAGTTAAGCCAGAGCCTAACGCATCTAAATGTGCCAAGATCAACGCATCCGACTGTTTCACATTAGCCTGAACGTCTCTCTTTTCTCAATATCCCTACCTGGTGAATCTCTTGGCCAATATGAGAGTAAGAATTTCCCACACCAGTCTGTCTGTACTTCGCGGCTAAAATCAAGTTGCTCTCTTCCACGAAGAGAGCGACTGATTTTAAAACTCGCATAAGGTAGATAGTTATTAAAAATGTTATACCCGTACATCAATGATAGATCTTTATTCTCTATCATAACTCCTGTACCTAAATAACTGTAAGACCTTATGTAAAGAAGTATCTAGATGGATTATACTAACAGCCCAACCCTGACCATTTTTGGATTCTAATTGGGTATTTGATAGCAGTTTGGTTGGTACCACTTGAATAGTTGGTGATAGCTGAAGCAGTGCGTGTAATAGCAAGCTGGGTGATGCCAGAAGGGATGACTGTGGTAACTGAAGAATTCGTTGCAATTGAATTGTTACTATAGCGTGGTTTGACAGCTGAACCAATAGCGAGGCAAGTAAAAGCAATAATAGAGTATATTAAATTCATCATGTCAATAAATTGGAAGATAAATAGACCGCCAAACCATACAAAATACTAAGTGACGATAAGATTCTGTTTCCAACCTGTTTCCTGACATCGCCCATTTATACTACGCTCTATCTATTACGGTGGTTCATTTTAGAACCATCCGGTAGTCGCCCTCAGATTCCGCTACCTTCGCCCATCAGCCTCATTACCGAATCGCTATTCTGAGTATGACCGCAAGTACTTCCACATACCATGACCAGAGAGCGGTGGTGAGGGATTACCGAGAGGCACGGGGCCATCCATTATTCAAATGCTTAACTAGATGGGACGTCGGGCTGAATCGACCCATCTCTCTCGTTTATCGTCTTTTGCAGATGTAGGCCATCGTATTATCTCCCTCTATATGCGGATGCGGTCCATCTTAACATCCGGGTTATGGGTTGGTCTGTCATATGAGGTTAAAGTTCTGGTCGTAAGGTAAGGCGTTGCTGCTGGTTGGGGATATATAAGTATTTCCCCAGATTTTGCTGTACACACGCGCGTCCTCTCAATTTATATCTCCATTTTCCTATATCACAATGCTGTCTATTTTGCAAGAGAACCACGGCACCACGCACTCGGTACCACGTGAGACCCGGCTTAGATACTTAACCCGCATTACCTCCTGGTTCAGCACGTGCGATTAAGAGTCGCGGCCCCTCACTAAATTTAGGGGCCGCGTATCCACGGACTTACCTGACAGTTGCGAGAAGGATGTGTGGGCTTACCCGGTAGCTGAGGGATAGATGAGGGCAGCCGAACCTGAGGGGAACTACCGGATGGACCCTGAGACGAAAAAAATGTCCACATGTAGCTCGATATGAACCATCACTATCCATTATAAATAGAGAAGGTTAAACAGGTAAGCCCAAAATTTATTATATATGGTAGTCTAAAGTTTATTCATCTCCTAACACGATGAAGCTAATATTTTCAATTATTGCATTCAGTTGGCTCGCAATAGGCTCAGCTGCCAGCCCTTTCCCAATGAATTCTTCAGCTACTGCAACCAATGTCACTACTATCATCTCTCCAATTATATTTGATGCATGGGAAGAGCCAGGATGTAAGTCTTATTCAAATCGTTTAACATTTAAATGGGGTTTGATTATTATTTAGGTAGAGGTCGTAGGTCTGACAACAATTTATTACAATATTATGGGGGGAATCAGACGACAACTATATTTGCAACCTTTACTAGCTTTAAAATCAGCCGCCCCCTTCAAGGGAGAGAACAACTTGACTTTAGCCGTGAAGTAGGGGCAGATTGGTGTGGGAAATTCCTGCGATCATATTGGCCACAAGACTCACTAGGTATGGAATAATTCGAAGGAAAGGACTTTAAAGCTAACATAACCAGTGGGATGCATTAATCTTGAAACATTTCGATGCATTCGAATCTGGCTTAACTAGCCATAGACGAGACGAAAACGAAGGAATGGTACATTTAGATTTACACAGAGTTCTTCCTATATATTAAATATGGTTGCTGCATACTGATTCCTATCTCTACTAGCATTATGATAGCAACTACATTCTTCAGGTGAAAGTGAAAGTAGTCAAAAAGCAATAATCAAATAAATTTCAGCCTCGCTTCTCTTCAATAGCCATTTAGTATTTGGCATCTTTGTCTCCTTTAATAGCCTCGTTGCTCCAACTAAAACTGGCGTCCCTGTCTGTACTTTTCCTTTGAATTTACTTGCATCTTCATAGTTCTGTCGTTTGGCCATTTGAACATCAAGTTCCCGTAGCAGCGCTGACCCGGCGATCTGTATCGCTCCGGGATATCTTGTGACGTTGGTGCTGGGATTGGCTACCGGGATTCGTGCTGACATGCACCTGGCGAGAACGCGCGGGCACGTCGGTGTCTTTGTTAAGAATAGCTTTGCGACCTTCTGGACTGATGTTCACTCTGTATCTGCACCAGAAACAATGTTACGTAAGAGATCACAGCGTTATAACGATTGCGAACGTCCGCCTTGAACATGTATTATTATGCGTACACTTTCAACAGACATCTCCAACACGACACTCAATACAACATACGTCTCCAAACGCCAGGTTCTCCTCCTTCTCCTCTAGCAAGCTCACCTGCGACGGTGTTCTGATCCAGCCCTCGGCGCTGCTGGTAGTCCATTCGATGTTGTCCTGGTCGGGATATCTTAGGTGGTAGCAGCCCTGTGTCCGCTCAGAATTTGCGACGACCTCCCACCCACCCATCCGAAGGTATGTGTGCCATAGAGAGCAGGGAGAGCAAAGGCGACAATGTTGAAGGACAGAGCTCCCAGATAAGTAGAACGATCTAGAAGGCTGGAATCGAACGAGATCCGGAGTTGCGAGACTCGGAGTTGCTTTGCTCATGGTCTCGATCGTACTCGTCCTCCTCAGCAGCGACTTCACCGGTACTAGAGATAATAAGCACATCATCCTTTGTAGGAAGCATCCTGTATCCGACTCTAAGTCGCGAAAACATTTGACTCCTGAGTCAACGTTGCTCGGTTCGCTCTGTAGCCTTGGGGTCTGTTGAATTTAGGTGGGGCGATTGCGCTGGCTGGGAATTGGCCCACTTGCTTGGCAATGCTGTTTTGGCGATGCTGTTGCAGGCGAAATTTTCTCATTTGGTAGCGTCGTCAACAGTAGCAGGAATCCATAGTGGAGTAGACAAATCAATCAATTAGCTAACTATACTGACAGCCTCTTTTATAATTTGGCACGGCAAAGTCGCAGGTATGTTTTTTTGTCTTGGATTGGAGACAGGGATGTAATTGGAGCCACGTATGGAGAGATTCGCTTTGTCGCTGTACCACTTACATTGTTTATCGTCAACATTTCCTCTTTACTACTTTCAAATCCTTCGGAGATGGCGAAAAAGAAGGCGAAACAGAAGGCGATGGCCCGTCAGTCAGGCAGAGAATCGCCTGGTGAGGCACCCACCAAAACCGAGCCTGATCTGCGAATATCATCGTACATTGCGTCAGTATTCTACAGCCTAAATATGATTGCTTCTAAATTATTAAATAGGGCAATGCAGAGTGATCGCATTACAATCCTCGTAGGACCTACCGAAAAGAGCTTTTCTATTCCAGAAGCTCTGTTAATGCAGTATTCCCCGCCATTGGGAAGGATGTGTCAATCTGAATTCAACGAATCTCAGACGCGGATCATCAAACTGCCAGAGGTGAAAATATCGACTTTCAAAGACTTTTTCATTTGGATACATGTCCTCGAGCCGAGCGTAAATGTTCAATCTCTCGAGTCTGTTCTTGATCTGGCCATATTCGCCGAGATATATATGATATGTCATCTGAAGAATCAAACTTCAGATATTCTCCGCGCTGGATTCGGCGATGGGCGGTGGGAGCTCAAGCCACGCGACGTCTCTACGGTTTATAACAATGTACCATCTCGCTCAGTTATTCGACAGCTATGCTCTGTGAGCTTGGCCTTAACGGTTCAAGACCGCCCAGACAGTATATGGAATTCTAGGAGTTCGAGTTCGAGTTCGATCAGAGAATACACTGACCCCTTAAAATGGAAAAAGGTCTTTGAAAAGCATGCCGAACTTGGCTGGGATTATTTCCGAGAAGTACAAACTGCCCAAACGCATTCCGCAATCGGCTTTGGTGGGCCATGCCGCTTCCACGACCACACAGATATACACGATGCTATAAGTCCAAGTATGGGTACGTGCCCATATCCGTGTCCCATACTAGGAACAACGTTACGCACCGAATCGAAGCTTCATAACGATTGTGAACGTCTGCCTAGTGAAGAGAAGCTTGTGAAAGCGGCTCAGCCTGTGGAAGAGCAGCCTGTGGAAGAAGAGCCTGTAGAAGAAGAGCCTGTAGAAGAAGAGCCTGTGGCAGAAGAGCCTGTAGAAGAAGAGCCTGTAGAAGAAGAGCCTGTAGAAGAAGAGCCTGTAGAAGAAGAGCCTGTAGAAGAAGAGCCTGTAGAAGAAGAGCCTGTAGAAGAAGAGCCTGTAGAAGAAGAGCCTGTAGAAGAAGAGCCTGTAGAAGAAGAGCCTGTAGAAGAAGAGCCTGTAGAAGAAGAGCCTGTAGAAGAAGAGCCTGTAGAAGAAGCGCCTGTGGGAGAAGTGCCTGTGGAAGAAGTGCCTGTGGAAGAAGTGCCCGTGGAATAAGTTGCCTGTGGTATAAGCGCCTGTGGAGGAAGAGCCTGTGGAAGAAGTGCTGTGGAAGAGAGCTGGTATTTCCAAACGGCGGGAGCCGGGAAAAGGAAGATAAATTCGGTTTTGCTAGGAAGCACACGAGAGACTTGAACTCCAAGGTGTAGATCGGAAGACCACAATACCAGCTTCCGTAAATGCGAGCGCACGTGATTTACTTACGTCACGTGATTCACGACCGAAGCCTGCATAGCACGTGATAAAATCTTCGTGTTCGAGGGTGCGTAAAGCAGCAACCTACACCAGCCAAAAACAGCAGCTCCGACACCACAATTCTGCATAAAGCAGCGGGTAAGTCGGGGCGGGATAGATATGTGTACTGTAAGAAAATGCAAGTCTTGGCCAAACTAAAAGATAATAGTCACATAAAAAATAGCAGTTGTCAGATTAAGGTCTAATATGTACTTTTTTAACTAAATTAACTACTCTCGTAAATATTAAGGGCAGAGTAAGCTAAGCCAGGGGCGATCCCGCTCAGAGCGCCACCTAATTACCACCATTTATTCCCTGTTCGTCGTTAGCAAACCTTCGGATGAGCGTTAAATCTCATGGGGAATCTAGTGTCAGTGTCAGTGTCACCTTGGGACCCAATTTCTGCTAGTGCTGTAATATAAGATGGCGCGTTGCGTGCACTAGTATCATTTTGGAATTATTCCCCCAATAAGACTCACATGTAGTCCCACACACTCACACACTCACACTGTAGTCCCAGACTGCATGCTTTATTGGAATCCTTCTAGAATCCCTTGTCCGTCCCCGACAGAAATTACACTATTGGAATCCTTTTAGAATCCCCCATCCGTCCCCGACCGGACTTACACTATTGATATTGGTAGTAACTCGTATAGGGGAAGGATTCATCAGTGTAGCCTCAAAGTCCTACGGGTCCTTTCTGGGGACGCACCATCTTTCTATGAGATTTCGTATTGATGCTGCCAATAGGAGCACGTATAGCTAACTCCGCGAAGGGGTCAAAATGAGAAAGAGCGGCAGATAGTTGGTTTACGTGCCAAAGCTGCGGCAGGATTCATCTGATTTTTAAATGAGCAGCTTAACAATATATCTAAACAGAATATTGCTTACGATATAATAGTCTGCGTCACCGGCGCAAGTGACAGGATGGCTCTCCACTTTTCTCTACATAGCTCAGTATACTCATGAGAAGTATATAAGAGTCTTGGACCCAGCTTAGAAATTCTCATATACTTACTGAGTCGCCGATATCTCTATTGCTGAGACTTGGAGTCCCGTCTTATCTAGTTCTTCTTAGGGACCTACCTACCATTAGGGTTCTCACCCCTTCACTTTTCGCCCAACATGCTAGTCCCTAGAGCAAGCCCCAGGTGGACGGCGATGGTGCTGTTTGTTTTCCTCCAGTCCATCGCCGCATATCCCCGTGACAGGACCAGATCTGGCTCCTCTTTGTCAATACCTGATTCTCAGGATATTGAGAACACTTTATCTATCCGTGCTGGATCATTCTACCTTCGTATTCTCCCCCTAGGCGCCTCTATCACTTGGGGTCAGGCGTCCACAGATAACAACGGATACCGTAAAGGTTTACGTGACCAACTCCGCTTCGATGGCTGGAATGTCAACATGGTCGGCAGCCGCGTTAATGGGAACATGAACGACGCAGTTTGTCTTGCTTATTACCCTCCTATTACCACAACTATTTTGTACTGACGAATCGATACTAGGATGTTGAAGGCTGGCCAGGTTACCGCGTCGAGCAAGTTGACACCAGAGCGCGTGCTGTGATGTCGCAGTACAAGCCAAACGTGGTTCTCATCAACGCGGGAACCAACGATGCCACACAGGGCTACCTCGTCGACTCCACGGGGGATCGCATGAGGATCATGTTAAACTATATCTTCGACACGGTACCTAATACGTGCGTCGTGTTCTCGACTCTGCTCCCAAACACGATCAACCCCGGCAACGTCGACCTCATTAACATACAGTACCGCGCGCTGGCTCAGGAGTTTATCGACAATGGCAAGCACCTCGTGGTGGTCGAGCTCGGCGACGGCTGGATGACGACGGACGACCTCGCTGACGGGACGCACCCCAACGACTTTGGATACAAGAAGATGGCCGCAAAATGGTACCAGGGCATCAAAGAGGCTGAAGCCAAAGTGTGGCTCTCGAGCCCGAGTAGCGACGTCAACTTCTCGGACGCCGCGGGAGGCGGCACCACATGCGACAAGTCGTTCGGCAGCGGCAATGCGGACCCCAGGGGCAAGACGCAGGTCCTGAAAGCCCTGTCGCCGCGAATAGTCGACGACGGTCATTACAGTCACAGCTCGCTGTCCAAGGGCAAGATCCACGAAGGTAACTACGTGGGCGACGACACTGTCTGGTTCGCGCAACTTGTCACCAATGGTGCTCCCCGCGGTGGCGAGCTTGACGATTGGGTCTTTAGCCAGGGCGAGGACGAAATTTACTACAGAGAAAACCTGGGCAGTGGCGGATTTGGCGACAAGACGCTCATCCCCTCTCTGGGGGGCACGTGCAAGCAGAGAGGCATCAGGTGGGGCGATGTCAATAATGATGGACTGGACGATTTCATCTGCATCGGCCCCGAGGGAAACATGTACGTTGCCATCAATGACGGCGGCAAGCCTCCGACGTTTAGGGACGTTGGCCTGTACAAGACGGTGCCTAGCGGCTACGCCCAGACTAATGTCCGCCTTGGAGATATCGACGGTGATGGGCGGCTGGACTACTGCGTCGTCGCTGGCAATGGCGATATTCACTGTTGGCGTAACGGCGGTGTGGGCGAAAAGGCCGAGTACTGGCAAGACCTCGGCGAGGGCAAGCCCGTCTTCACTGGCAAAAATATGGATAACATTGATGGCGTGCACCTAGTTGATATCAATGGAGAGTGAGTAATAAAATTTTCTTGCGTTTGTAGGGGCAAGCCCGTCTTCACCGGCAAAAATATGGGCAACATCGATGGCGTGCACCTAGTCGATATCAATGGAGAGTGAGTAATGAAATTTTCTCGCGTTTGTATCACACTAATACCTCATTTCGCGCAGTTTCCGCTCTGATTGGCTCTGGTTGGATGACACTGGCAAAGTCACAACATACATCAACCAGCGAGGCCAGACGGCCGGTCTGATCCCCAACTGGGACTCGGTTGGCGTGACGCACGGCGGTATGGGCGAGGATGGAGCCCGTTCCCAGATCCGTTTTGCGAGGGTCTATGGCAGTGGCAGAGCCGATGTAAATGCCCCTGAGAAACAAGCCCGCACATATTAGTGAGATCTGCTAACCCTTACGTGTAGTATGTCTATATCAAATGCCTAACGGTCGAAGACGGGCGTTGCAATTATGAGGTGAGAGCATGGGAGAACACTGGAAAAGGCGGTGCGCATCAAAAAGGTAAGTCTTCCTTGTTGCCCTCATAAGACTCCAACCATGGCCTGGGATGCTGACAGCGTCTTTACTAGGCGACGGCGTACGTTGGTGTGACATGAGTGGCACTGGAAACGACGACTACGTCTTTGTAGATCACAACAGCAAAATCACCATCTTTCGGAATGTTAACACGCCACCAAATTCAGATTACTCCAACTGGGTTGACAAGGGTGTCGTACTGGATCTCGGCGGCATCGATCGCAAGGCCATTCACCTTGGCGACTGGAATGGAGATGGCTTCTGCGATGTAATCGTCACCGACAAGGCCACTGGAGCTTTGGATGTCTTTTATACCTATTGGGATAAGGCATCCGACCAGTTTTCGTTCGGCGCGAAAACCAGGATCGTAGGGTCCGGGTGCACCCAGGGTTGGGGCGTCGGGCTGTATGATCTCGGCGTCCAATTCGCCGACATTGACGGCGACAAGCGCGTAGACTACATGTGTCTAGAGCCAAATGGAAGAGTGACCGGCTGGTTGAATAAAGCCGGGGGGCTGGAGTGGAAAAACCAGATCAAGTACAGTGTGGGCAAGGATCGTGCCAACCACCGCTGGGCGGACGTCAACGGCGACGGCCGCGACGACTTCATGTGGATTGACAAGTTCACTGGCGACACGCAGGTCTTCTACAATGCTGGCGAGAGACAGATCTCGGGCAGTTCCTTCGAATGGACTGACAAGGGCAAGAAATATCAAGGCTCATCTTCAGGCCCTAACCTGCACTTCCCCAACCTCGGCGGCCAGGGACGCGCCGACATGACTGAAGTCAACCCTAAAACGGCCCTCGGCTGGACTTGGTTCAACAGCTGCCCATCCGGAGGAGATGATGGTGCGATTGTAGATCCTGGACTGCCTG
>JPJW01000017.1:0-28029 GCA_000750755.1 Pseudogymnoascus sp. VKM F-4513 (FW-928)
TCAATAGTAGGCTAGACCTTATTACGGCCTGCATGTAAGAGCTTTAGATGCTCTTCTGTAATAATATCAAATACCTTTGCTTTCTGAACTACAAACCTAGGAGTAGGATGCCGTATATCACTCTTTTTATAGAGCTTCTCATCTATAAGCTCAAAGCTAGATTGCGTACGGCTTTTGAGGTTTGCGCTTGCTCTATCGTATGGTATAAAGGCAGATGGATTATTAAGAATAGTATGGATTTGCTCCCATTTTTCATATGAGAACTGCTCACGGTTGGGCCGGAACATATATGTTGGCCCAACCACATATTTAGTCAACTGGTCGGTCAGATCGCCAATGGGCTAGCCCACTCACCTTGTAAATTTACTTATTTGCGATTATTTCTCTACCATTTCGAAAGACCTGGGTGGAAGCGGCACTTGGGGAGGCGGTCTACAAGAAGCCCCGAGTAGTGCGCTTTAGCACTGATGGGAGAATTTACAAACAAACAAACAACATGCGGCAGCACCAAATGGAGGGTTAATTTCTGGAGAAAATAAACTAATCTAGTGGTACAGAAATCTATTCCGTAGCGTCATCCTTTTAAACTAAAATATTTTACTGGATATTACTATCAAACTATGGGGCGCAACACTCACCAGATCTATATGGCACGCCATCCTGCCCTCCTAGCATCACCACCAGCCAAATCCTTTAGATAATCCCTGACCCTGACCTCTATTCCCTTTGCATCTAACCGGAATCTGTCATAATTACTGGCATTCGAAGCCGAGTATCCAAACCCGGTCATTCCAATGCTTGCCGTCACGTACCGCGCCCAGGTCGTCGCAATGTACTCCTCGACACTTACAATAGGCGTGCCATCCAGCGGAAATACCGACTCGCGGTAAGCCCTGTCTTGTTCGTCAAAGTGCTCGAAGCTCGGAGCGCTGATCAATCGCGTTGGAATCCCTGAGGCGGACAGACTCTCGGCCGCCGCGACGGCATAGTGCATATTGGTCCCACAGCTGGCAAGAGTGAGCTGCGCATTATCGGCCTCTTTGACGACGTATGCACCCTTAGCGACCTTCAAGCGGTTTGTGTTCGGCACCGGGCCGACGGGGTCACGGCCGAGCGAAAGCAGGGATGGGCCTGTAGTCTTCGAGAGCGCGAGCAACCAGGCGCCGATGGTCTCCTCAGGGTCACACGGTCGCATGTATGTCAGGTTCGGCATAGCACGGTACAGGGAATCCAGTTCGACGGGCTGGTGAGTCTGACCGTTTTGGCCCTCGGCGAAGGAGTCGTGCGTTGCGAAGTGGATAACGGGCAAATGGCAAAGGGCACCCATGCGGACTCCCGGAGCAGCCTGGTAAAAGTAAAGATTAGTATTGCAACATATCATAATAGCATATAGCCGGCTTCGGCTGACAGTACGATGACTTACATAGAGGAAAAACATAAAGAATGTAGCTGTGATAGGGAGGAATGTGCCCGGATTGTAAGCCGCAATACCATTGGAGATAGCTGCCATAGCATGTTCACGAATGCCGTAACGCAAATAGCGTCCTGTATAGCCCACAGATGGGTGGAATACCTCGGACGCCTTATAAGGAACTTTGTTGGAGTTGACTAGGTCGGCTCCACCTCCGAAAAGGGCTGGATGGGCTTTCCACATGCTCTCAATAATGGAACCGTTTACCTCGCGAGTTGCTTGGCCCCGGAAATCCTCCGAGTCTATCCTCTCGAGCATCTTCCGCCACTCATCCCCGTTATCTCCTGTTTGTCTCTTATAGAACTCCTTGGCTAGGTCTGGGTGTGTCGACTGGTAACGCCGGATTAGTTCGTCCCACTCGCCTTGTAGCTTCTGGCCGTGTTGTTTTCTCTCCCTGAAGTATTCTAGGGAGGAGGATGAGATCTGATGTGTCATAGAAGGATCCTGGCCAGCTAAGCGCTTTGAAAGAGCCACGCTCTCTGCATCAATGGGGCCGTGGTGGGCTTTGTAAGTTCCTGCATTAGAGGTTCCGAGCCCGATGACGGTGCGGACGTTTATAAACACAGGTTTTTTACTCAGGGTATCTGCATAACTGAGCGCCGAAACCAGGGCCTGGACATCGTATGAACCGTCGGCAACCTCTAGGACATACCATCCGCACGCTCGCATTTTCGCGTTGACGTCCTCGACGTTGATCCAGTCAAGAGGACCGTCGCAAGTCACCTGATTGTTGTCGTATATCAAGACGAGGTTATCCAGTTGCAAGCTCCCAGCCAGTGAGATGGCCTCGAGCGCGACGCCTTCCATCAGGCAGCCATCGCCAGTCATGCAGTATACACGAGAGCTGACGACGTCGAAGCTTGGCCGGTTGAAGCGCGCTGCGAGGTTCTTGGAGGCTATAGCAAGCCCGACGGCATTGGCAATTCCCTGGCCTAGTGGTCCTGTGGTGACTTCCACTGCTGGTTCCTCAATTTCTGGGTGCGCGTGGCACATCGTTTTGTAACCGTTCATCTTTGCACTTCCGTATCCCTTGATCTGCTCCATTGTCCAGGCGTCGTAGCCGACGAGGTGGTTCAAGGCGTACAAGAACATCGCCGTATGTCCTAGATCTCAAGGTTAACACACGACCATGTAAAGGATTCCAACCGCATACCATTGGAGAGGACGAAGCGATCTCTGTCGAACCACTCCGGGTTCGAAGGATTGTACCGCATCGTGTACTTGTACAGGGCAACACCAATGGCAGCCATGCCAATGGCAGAGCCGCCGTGCCCGCCGCCATTCTGATTACAGATATCAAAGATAAAATTTCGCAGCGCAATAACGGCACGGTCGTCGTCGTCGAGATTCTCCCTCCAGCCTGTGACCTGGGCGTCCAGGGGCTTCTTCGTCGGCTCCGAACGCACTATATTCTCTAAAGTCTGGTTTGTCATCTTCCTTAAAATCTGCGCTGATAGTTCGACATACCTTGTCTACAAGAATCTCCAGGAGAGGCGGTATATAGTCGATATGAACTGGACTGATTCGGATTATTGAATCGCGATCTACTGGCACCCTAACTCACGGGTTCAAGATTCCGCTCCTTCTATACACCCGGAGAATTAGTTGGTCTGCTCGTTATTCACGCCTATGCATGAAATTGTCGAGGCTCATAAAGACGAGCGCTAAATTACAGTGGGTTTGAACTGAAGCGGGGTGGCCTTGCGTGTCATCGGAATCCATAATCCGATCCCCTAGCATCACAACCCCAGACCCACTGACGCCGGAATCCATAGTCCGATCACCCCGCATTACAACTCCCGTCCGCCAATCTAGGCACATGCCACGGAAGTTTACCCCGCTGTCGCTACCCATTTCTATCAATTACCAATGGGTCAGTAAGGATATCTACTTGGCCGCCCACCATCCACCATCTCAAAGGTCTCATCGGCTAGCAACTCTCTTACACCTGAGTACAAGACAAGGTAAACGTTTAACATACGCCTCCATCTATAAACTCCAAACACGCGTCAACCTTCGTCACCAGCCAGGTCACTATTGTGCAATGGCAGACCAGCAGCATCGTACGACGGCCAAGGAGGGTCTCGATCGAAACCCGGACAAGTTCCTATCGCGCTCAGTGTATGACCTGATTTCTCTCAAGGGCCGCACCATTGTCATCACTGGGGGCGGCCGTGGTCTTGGCCTGGCTTTCGGCTTCGCCGTGGCTGAGGTCGGGGGTAACGTCGCCATTATCGATCTGCTTGACGAGCCACATCATCATTTCCAGAAGTTAGAGACGGAATTCGGTGTTAAGGTCAAGCTTTACAAGTAAGTTTTCCCTTATGGCTGTAACCTGTCTGAACGAACCCATGCATGATGTGCATGGCTCGAAAATCTAGTCTAGCATGACATGATTTGGGATATACAATGCTAACCAGCGGGTTCGCTTGTGCAGGAGCGATGTGACCAATCACGCTGGTCTCCAAGTCACCTTCGACGAGATCGTAAAGGATTTCGGGCGTATCGACGGCCTGTAAGTCCACCTGTCCTAGTGGCTCCCGTCTTAGAAGACCATTTTCTTCACGAGAGTAACCAACCCCACAGAATAACTGCCGCCGGCATCTGCCCTGATGAACCCTTCATGAAGCGCGCCCCCGAGTCCGTCGCACGGTGCATGAACATCAATGTGCTTGGCACCTACTATGCCGCGCAGCTGGCTGCCGCCCAGATGGCCAAGCAGGAGCCCACCGATTTTAACCCGCGTGGAGGCTCGATAGTCCTCATTGCCTCCATCGCTGCACATGTTGCCAGCAAAGGACAGACGACGAGCGACTATTGTGCGAGTAAGGGCGCCGTCCTGTCGTTAGCCAAAGCGCTGGGTGTCGAGCTGGCGGCGTTCGGGATCCGCGTAAACTCCATATCTCCTGGGTAAGCATGTTTTATCTCTCTAGCGATTTTAACTTTCGGTATCGCTTTTTTCAGAAGGCTAACAAATGAAATTTTGGGTGGGCAGGTACATGCTGACGGATATGACGATTGATTTGTGTGATCGATACCCCTGGCTGGCGGACATCATGACGAACGAGCCGCCCATGCGCCGGATCGGTGATCGAACGGACCTGAAGGTTCCGGTGGTCTACCTCCTCTCTGATGCCAGTGCATATCATACATCGGATGATATTCTCATCACAGGAGGAATCCATGCTGGAAGATTATTGTAGGAGACATGGTCGGCATACAGGCGAGGCTAACGGATCTCGAATGAGATATTTATGATATATATATTTAAGTAAAGCTACCTCTAGTTTATGGTTGGGCCGGCCAGTTCATGAACCAGAATAGTTCACCGTTGCGCCGGAACATATACATTGATTTGGGGGAAATCTACATGTCTGACAAGGAAATTATAGTTCTCCTTGCTGTTATATATAGTCTAGAGGCAACTAGGTAGCTGCTAATTTCTAACCGTTATTGTACATAATATGCACTATACAATCAAGGGGGACCACATATGCTCACCGGCTCCGGCAAAGGGAAATAAAAGGGCACTACTGCACCGAAAAGACATTTCCCCAGTTCCCTGGCATTCCCTCCATACTTGTAGCAAGCATCCAGTCAAAATCAATATCTATCCCAAAGTTGGCCGCCATGCCATTGTCGGTCCAGTTGTTCTCATCGCTGGGCTGGACGGACGGCCGCGGCCGTTTCCTCGAGACTGAAAAGCCCGAACTCGTGGAGCTGGCATTGTCGCGCGCGGCGGCCAAACTGTTCGACCGCGCCCGCCGCTCCCAGTGCCGCTGCAACCGGATGAGGAAGTCACGAGCTCGCTTGGCCGTGTCCCATGAGGGGGCCAGCTCATCCAGTGCTCGGAAACAAACGCTCAGGTCGGCCAGGATCTCGTCTCCTCTTTCCCGCTGGTGGTGAATAACAGTGGCGAAAACGAGCAGCAGCCCGGCAGAGAAGGTGATTGCTACGGCCTGGATGTTAATCCTGCGGAAGGTGTATCGTTCTTCATACAGGTGCAGAAGCCGTGCAACGGCGCTCGCTGAGTCTATGCACATTTTCCGTGCGTGATCGGCCCCAGGACCCCACTGTGGCTGGAGCTGGATTTGGCTTTTTGACATCCAGGGACGGTATGCGTAGATGACGCTTTGGTAATATTGCATGCTAAATTGGGAGTGTTAGATAGATAAAGCATATCATGAGTAAGGAGGGGAATCGCCTACTGAAGCAGGATGACGTGTGGCAAGTAAGTAGTCTCGTGATTATGGAGATCTACGCGTAGCTCGACTGGAAGATTCTCCTTCCAGTCTTGGAGCTTTGTCACGATCTGAGAATTGAGTTCATGCAGAGCACTCCTCGAGGTTGTCGCGCTGCCGTAACTAAAGAGAGTAGCAAGGCGATTAGCAACTATACATCCACAGTTGCTAGTGCCGTTAAACTTACAAGGCATCACTTAGAGGAGCCATAGCCTCAAATAGTAGAACCTGATATGTGCAGACTTCTTCTATACAATCGGCCATAGGGGGGAATGTCTGCGCCATAGCCGGGGAGACATATGGGGTCCACTGTCTAGGTAGCCCGAGGTAGACCTTTGCCCCAGCCTTTTCTAGGGTAACGCCTTTCATTGACATTCGGAATGGCTGGCCTAGGTAAAAGCTCCAGACACTGTGCCATGTGGTCAGTGATCCTGCCCTGAATCGTAGGTATGGAAAACTTCTCTTACTGGTCCACTAAGAAGGCGGCCCAGAAGACCGTCCGGCGCAGATCAGCCTCGGCTGCGGTAACTACGCCTTTTGCTATGTAAGGTTTGAGATCTTGGTTCAACGCCAGGTTGAAGGACAGTCGCATTGCCATACCTAGCAAAGGGGAGGTCAGCTAAAGCACAAATAACATATCATCGACGAGCCGACAACGCACCGCTAAAGAGCCATCCTCTGGAATCCCTGCCGCATCCTATGTCGTGTGCGCTCAAGAGAATCAGGGTCTGAATGGTTGCAACACAGGGCATGTCCAATTCTATCTCTAAAAGCGCCTTAGCCCTGTCGGCGAAGAAATCGGCGAGTGATCTGGGGAACGTGACAAGTGCCGGGTGGTGTCGGGCGTCGAAGGCTGCTCCTAGACAGCAACTTCCCGTACGAGTTTAGCTTTGACCACTGAAATGAATATATTTTTGGCTTACATGGCATTCCTTAGGGCTTCCGAGTAGTAAGCCGTATCTTCCCCTTTATCACACCATGTGACTTTCGCCTCTTCGAACATCTTACGATCGACGGCATGAAATGACGGGTCCTGCCACGTAAAATAAAGATTCATCAGATGTTCTTCTAACTCGGCCGGGACCTCCTTGTTGACCCCAAGGCGATCCAAAAGCTCGATCCCATCGTTCCGGATAGTCCGGTGGACGTTCATGTTGACGTCCGAAGCCGGCGTCTCCAGGAGGTTGAAGTTTGATGTCGATCCGTAGAAGCGAATATGGCCGCCTGGTTTAATGTGAAGAGTTCCTACTCGATCGGATAGCTGGTCTACGAGCTCGTCGACGCTTTCGATGGTGCTGGTGTCATCGTCTTCAAGCGAAGGACAGCTCGGGACTCCTCCGGAGACAGAATGCTGGGGTGTCGAAACCTTGCCAGAGAAGTCCTGCAGCGCCGCACCTTCCCGGGTGTAGTCCGGGTGCACCATGTGCCCCTGTGACATAGCTTCAGCCGCCATATCCCAGTCCCATCCGGCTGTGTTCTTAATGACGCCGCCCATATCGCCAGCCGCGTTCGCAAGCTCGAGTAAGCCTCGTGCTGCCGGGTGCGGGCTTTCCCTGGCGCGTTCCGGAGAAGGCATCCCGTGCACATTTAGTTCTTGCGCAACTGCGCTCCTGGTGGTTTCGATCGCCTGGTCTAAACACTGAGTGTTCGGAGATCCTTGTATTGCGCCATTCTCACCGTTTGGGCCAGCCTGGGCGGGTATGTGGTGGGGTAGCCCAAGAGTTCGCAGAATGCCGGACAATGTCTTGTCATCGTCAAGTGACATTGGTGGGATATCTAGTCCATGATCACCCACGAACTGAGTGAGTTGCTGGACTCTTTCGAAAAGAAGATCGATAGCGACGCGAAGGGAGAGCCTACGAGGTCAGCGCATTCAGCTAGGAGATGTAGCAACGAGGGCAGTACTAACTTGCGCTTGTCTTCTTTGGCCTGTTGTCGACATTCTTTACCTTTGCTCAAGCAATTTGAGCAAGTCGGCGTTGCGCCGTTACACTTGCGCGGGTGTCAGTTCTAAGCATGCGCCTGGCTGAAGGGGGCAGTGTTCGGATTGCAATGTACCTTCACCTTACTCTCCCGGCAAGCAACGCAAGCTGTCGTGACATGCTTTCGCTTGGTTTCGGGCTTCTGTAATGGCTGCTCCATTATAGCAATCGGTGGGGACAGATGGATGGCGGGTGTGTTGAGAGGGGTGTTTCGCGGGCTGCTCACGGGCGGCCTTCTTGCGGCGCCCGGGCTTCTAGTGGTGTTGTTGAGCTAGAATGTTTATTTCAGGCGACTCTGTCTTGTTAAATTCAACAAAACATCCCCGGTGAGATGTAAGCGGCAAGAAATGTGGGGAATTGTCAATAGTAATGGTATCAATGTAGCGAGGGTGTGTAGGTTGGATAATGTCTCTTGGTATAGTGGTGATATGTTTCCTACTAAACCCTCTAGCCATCTCGCACTAATCTCCCCCATGGGGATTAGGATTAGGGGTGGGGCGGGGGGATGCGGGGTAGACTAGTTCGAGATTTACCCCTCCTTCGGAAACCAAATCCCGTGTTATGATTGAGGGATCTGCGAGGGAGTCGTGTGCTTAGTAGTACTTTTTAAAAAGGTTACGAGGACATTAGAGAGGCATAAGCAGAATACTCTAAGCAAGGGTATTAAATAGGGTGTTAGCGTTAAGCTAAACTTAACTTAAGAATACTATTTAATATTGTTAAATAAATATTAACGCTCTTATTATGCAAATATAGCTGGCTAGTAAAGTATATAAACATATTCTACTATTTTATATATAAGTAAGTAACAAGTAATACATATAATTAAGCTAGGTAGCCACGAGCTAAGAATCCCCCTAAATAATGAGGCAATACGCTAGCAGCGTTCAACCGGACGATAGACGTAGCTTGCGGAAGCCTGGCTACTGTATGATCGCTATAGGGCCTGTCAAATGGCATGGATGCTGCAAGTCATTGCGTGACAACCTCTTTGCTTCGCCACACAGCGCTCCGCCACATATTTATAGTACCTTCATATAGCTCGATATCATCTTGCCTTGCACTCTCTACAATTTTCATGGCTTTAAGTTTCATCATTTCATTATTTCATCTACTATATTAAATACTGTAGATTATATCCAACTTATAATGTGTAGCGCCTGCTTTAGGTTCTAATACCAGTCGCTTAGATGGAGATAGCAAGTGCGGCTATTGGTGTCGTTGGGCTCGCCGGGCTTTACAGCACCTGCATTGGAACGCTCGATGCTCTTTCCTCTGCAGCAAGATATGGGATCAACCGAGAGATCCTGCAGACGAAAATTGAGGTCGAGAGAATTCGACTTATGGTGTGGGGGGAATCAGTGGGACTTAGTGAGATTGATTTCCAGCGCCCAGACAAGAACACCAACGAAGATGATCTCGCCGTACTAGACGAGTCACTTCAAAGGACTGCATTGCGGACAGCCGTGGCAGGTCTGTTGACTTGCATCGCTAATACGTTTGAAGATGTCGAGGCGCTACAGAAACGGTATGGCCTTGCGATCCGGCGGGGAAGCGAAAAGAAAGAGAATGCATCTGCTATATCGCAGAGGCCTACGAGAGAGATACTTCTTGCAACATTTCAAAAGACATACTCGAGGTTCCAAGAACGCACTACTGTAGTACAGAAAGAGACATCGCCTTTCAAGAAAGCCATGTGGGCGGTGACCGACGAGAGCAAGTTCCTGACTCTCGTTGCTGAGCTCAGGGCCATCAACGATTCGTTGGCATCACTACTGCCAGCAATTAGAGACAAAACGCGAGTCAATATGCGAACCCAGATAATGCAAAGCAATGACGTCGGACAACTACAAAGTCTTGTCACAGCTGCCGACGATGTTATGGATCTGGTGGCCGAGACCGCCAGCCTAAGGTTAGAGATGTTATCCGTAAATGATCAGAATGAGGCCCAAAGACCACCCTCAAGAGTGGTGCAGCTCGCAGCCCCGCAAACACATACTGCGGTGGAATCTCTAACAAGCCCGCGTTCCCCATCCCCAGTTTTTAGATCAGTGGTACAGGGTTTAGTCGCGGCGGTTCCGTCTTTGCGGCCGGAAACTTCCCAAAGCCGACTGGATGCAACTCCGGGACCGTCCGACGGACTGTACGACGACACAGGGGCGCTCGTAATCCATAGAGCATACAACAAGCCTAACAGCTTGGCATGCTTCTCATGGCTTACTGGGCTGGGAGATGTTCCCGAACTGTCAGAAGACCAACATGTGCCCGAACCATTTGGTAAGTCTTGCCGTCGAATCTTGTTTCTAAACTGGAAATCTAATAGTACTCGAAGATATGCAATTTGTCTCGAGTGCCATCTCAAGCATTGCAGATAAGCTATTCGAAATTGACCCTAGTGCCGATAGAAAATATGCTGGATGGTCTCCTGGATCTACTTCGTTAACTGGGTTTGCTAGAGAGACGACGTACTGGAAGGCGGAAGCAGAACCAGACAAAAAAGAGTATCCTAGTTGGCATCGTGCAAGAAGTATAGGTCTTCCGCAAAGCTTTATTTATACGAGGTGGAAGGAGAGCGTAGAGGAGGGTCTTGGAGAGGGCTTTACAGATAGAAAGGGTTATGACAGAGTGCTGGAACTCATCGGGCCCAGCGAGTAAGTTATTGAGCATGGAATAGAATGCCAGGAATATAAAAATCTTGCTAACGTTTTACTAGATTCACATGGGTTGACCCCGAAGAAGGCTTTAAGCTCCGACACCAGATTAGGGACTTACTTGCGGCCCTAAGCACCACCATCGTGCCTAGCCTTAAATACAACACCATTGGCCAGCTCGCCTTCCGTGACAAGCTCGAACCTCACCCATCATTTGACTCTGTCGACGTCTTGCGGCAACTGCTTCTGGCCCGCGAAGCGATGCTGCGTATCCAGCACACTGATAAACAATGGTATGGCGGGGTCACCATCAGTGTCATCCTCGATATAATAGCGGCCGATTTGTGGGCGAGGAACATGCCTATAAAATCCGAGTTCGTGTTTGAGGCGCCAGAGGAGCTGCGCCGACAACAGCTAGATGGAATGGTCAGATTCGTCGACGAGATGCTCTGGCCGTATGCCCACGAGGTTCGTGAAGCGGTGGACAAACTGCATAGAACACCGATTAGTGACATGAATGTTGGCATACATCTCATTGAGTGGATGTCAGGCATCATCCTCCCCGGCTCCAGGTTTCCATTCGCCTTGTTTGTGGCGATCTACAGTCTCTCTCCCACGTTGCGCTCTAGTAAGCTTAGCCCAGAGCTCCAGTTTGGCCGCGGGAACTATGGTATCGTTTACCCCGAGTCCTCTTACTGGAATTATCGTTCCGTGCTAGGGAAGGTGTTGGCACCGCTGTCACACTGTTCGGAAACTGAAAACGCCCGCACCAAATGCCTAGCCGGTTGGGTTGGACCCTGCCTCTCACCGAATCTCCCACAGTCTGGCATAGGAATTGTCGTCTCTCTATCAAGTCGCCCGTCACCTTTCGTCCCGCTGGAGTCAGACAACAACAAATCTAACGCTCCACAGACAGCCATCCCGACGTCGATGGGCACGCAGGGCCAGGGTGGAGAGTGGATACTCCCTACGCCGCCTAAGCCGTCCTCTGATACGGTGGCTCTCCAGACAATTCGACTTTCCAAGATTCCGGGCGATGGGACTGGGGTAGGTGAGAAGTACCTGGCACGGCTTGACTTCCGCCTGGTCCAGAGTCGCACCTTCGCAACGCTCACGCTCTACACCAACAGCATATTTGTAGCCGCACCACCATGCCGTGGCACACATCGCGTGTATCCCCATTCCGCGGGGCACTACACGTTCAGTGTACTAGGCGTAGAAGATCTGGCGCAGCTCCCACAGAAAGGGGGCGCTGCGGGTGAGGCCATTGCGGTAGTGAACGCCACCGGTAGCCCGGTAAGTGAGGTATTTGCGCGGGCATGGTGTTGCCACATAGGGACCAACGCTGTGATTTGGAAGCTGGAGGCAGGGAGGTCTTGCTTCAAGTGTGCGCTAATGGTGGCGTCGGTGGAGGGCCTAGATACAGGAGTGTTGATTGTTTGTTAGGTGACTAAGCTACAAATCCCGAACATAGCCCCGTAGACTGTGTAGTGATTTAATTTATTCTTCCGTATTTAATGTGCGACGTTTCATGCTCCGATGAGCTACGAGACTGATTATAGTTGTATGAGAACTCACGACTTTGGCTCCAGCTCACGGTATAAAAGGGTCTGTCCCTATCCAGACTGGAATGACGCCTTCATGACTGTTCTATAGGTGAATGTACAAACCAACAGTACAGATTAGTCAGTAATCCCCTTTAATTGTATAAATAATACTGTATGTTGCTGGAGAGCACCTTTATTCGAGTGGCTGAGCAGGATGACTTGGCTGCACAGGAAGAGAGCGACGCGCAATGTGCGTGTCAAACAAAACATAGAGCTACACGGACTGC
Source organism: Pseudogymnoascus sp. VKM F-4513 (FW-928) (assembly GCA_000750755.1). Taxonomy (NCBI): domain Eukaryota; kingdom Fungi; phylum Ascomycota; class Leotiomycetes; order Thelebolales; family Thelebolaceae; genus Pseudogymnoascus; species Pseudogymnoascus sp. VKM F-4513 (FW-928). The sequence continues at coordinate 12,180 of JPJW01000017.1, forward strand.
ACCGGCTAAACTGGACGATGTTATAAATAGGTTTATAGGGTTTCTGGATATCAGGCGTTTCCCTCCATCTGCCGGGCCCGGCGTTATTTTTGATATTTAGACCCCCCCACGAGCTGCTGGTCCCTAGTACTGACCCATCGATCAGTTGGCATGACGGCGCATCGAAAACCCAACCGGTACCTCAGATCCCTTGAAATTGCCTACGCGGACACAGGGCGCAGCAGCGAAAGCAAATGTCACGACAAATTGAACTTTGAGAAAGCAAAAGCCCTACATTACGTGGACCCCTGTCGGAACTCATATAGCGTAGCTTGGTGGACGTCATGGTGGTAATCATTATCAGATGGCACCTCAAGATTCATCAGCGCGGATAATGACGACCATTATGGAGCAGTTATGAATGGAAACAGTTACATGCAGTTGAGGGGATATACTGAGCCCTCAGAGAACTTGGTCGCACAGCATATAACCCCCTCTCTGCCACCCTTTCATCCATTCAGCTCATCCCATGTCTGAGTATCCACGACAGTTGCAAATATGCAGTTTACGTTTACTATTTTCCTCTTGCTTACCAACACGGCTGTAGGGTATCTTATCCCAAACCCCTCTGGGAAGTACAACGTCACACTGTCGACTGGACCCCTCATCGATTATACCCGCAATGACCCCTATGCTGGAACGCCAACGCGAGCATTGATGGTCTCGGTCTTTCAACCTGCTACGTGCGAATCTGTGCCTGTCCCATATATGCCCGACAAAACTGCCGATTACCAGGGACCATTCCTCCAACAAATCTTCAACATATCCGCCGACCTCTCACCCTTCTTCCTGGAGGCTCGCCTGCCAGTGTGTTCAGACCAGTCCGACAGCTGCTCACCCCTAGATGACTTCCCCATCCTGCTCTTCTCCCCTGGTTACAGCATCCCTCGGCTTTATTACAATGTCCTCGCATCTGCTATTTCCAGCGAAGGCTTCGTAGTCATTACTATCGATCACCCCGGGGACGCCGACATTGTTACCTATCCCGATGGCCACGCAGTTTACAACAATGACACCTCACAGACCATACCTACAATGCAGGAGCACTTACCTATTCGCATTTCTGACGTATCTTTTGTTATCGACCAGCTGAGCAACGCAACCGCTATGGCCGAGCTGCTTCCAAAACGCGGGGCCCAACCATTCCCGATCGACCGCGTCGCCATGTTGGGTCACTCGCTAGGCGGTGTTGCCGCCGTCATCGCCGCCGGCCAGGATCCCCGCCTTCGCGGAGTTATCAATTTAGACGGTACTTTCATAGAGTCGCCGGCCGCGTCAGGCGTGAACCAGCCAGTGCTGCTCATGAGCCATGGTATGGCCGATGAAAGCTGGCCGGCGACGTGGCCGCTGCTGAGGGGGCCGAAGCTGTGGGTTGACATCGCGAACACGACGCACCAGACCTTCTCCGACGTGCCCACGTTGTTTCAGGCTGCTGGCCAGGACGCAGCGGCATTGGCGGATGTGCTAGGCACGATTGCGCCGGACGAGATGATGCGGATCTTGGTGGCGTACACGACTGCGTGGATGAATGGGGTGTTTGCAGGCAAGCAAGAAGGACCGCTGCTAGAAGGGCAAGAGCCGGACAGGTTTCCAGAGGCCTCACCCGTCATGAAAGATAACTTTTAAATGATGAGGGCCATCTCGCAAGATAGGAAAAGTATATATAGAATATTAAGAACGCCATTTGATGTCGCACGTCCTAGGTTTAGCGCCGTCCTGTACTGTAGAGCCAAGGGCGTGAGCACGGCCCCACCCGCCACTAATAGTGAGACAGAGATACTGTAATCAATATTGGTTGTATCTGTGTGTTACAACATTTCAACAAAGAGATTCTCGATGTTGGCGACCACGCAGTTATTTTCAAGTTCCAACTGATATATTTTCGTATTATATATCTTACCGACTATAAAATGACTGATCGAACAAAACTGGTCTATCAACATGATGGAGAACAACTACTTCATACTGCCAAGATCCTTTCAATCGTCCCGGTGTCAGCACTCCCAGAGCCAGATCAAGCTCTCGTGAAGGACCCGTCAGAAACAGAGCATGCCGTGATTACAGAATCTACTATTTTCTACGTCCAAGGCGGTGGTCAGCCCACTGATATCGGAACCATGACAAAGGGGACCTCGACTTTTGATGTGCAGTCAGTGCGTCAGCCAGCTCAAGGTGGCCAAATACTTCACCTGGGCCGTTTTACCCCAGCCGGTGTATTTGGCGTCGGAGAGGAAGTCCAACAACACGTTGATGGTGAAAAGCGCAACTTGTACTCTCGTCTTCATACTGCAGGACACATTTTGGGCCTAGCAATCAATGCACTGTGCCGTGAAGGCGTGCTTCCTGCTCTCACAGAGTCAAAGGCCTCGCATTATCCAGACTCTGCAGCCGTTGAGTTTGTAGGCACGATCGAGGGCAAACATAAGGATGCAATCCAAGCAAAGACGGACGAGTTCGTGCGATCAGCCAGACCTGTGAAGATACACTGGTGGTCCATGGAAGAGCTGTTAGAGAAGTGCAGCGGTGTTAATGATGGGTTTGAGTTGCCTGAGGGAGAGGTCATGGGCAGAGTTGTTGAGATGGAGGGTCTAGGAAGTTATCCTTGCGGTGGAACGCATGTTCAAGATTGCAGTCAAGTTGGAAAGATCGAGGTGAAAAAGATCTCACGCTCCAAGGGAGTAAGCAGGGTGTCATACAGAGTCGCATAGATTCCTTAAAGCTTTACAATGTTTGCTTGAAACGGCTTTGCTCGTGGGAAATGCAATACAGATATGTCGAGATGAGACAGCTTCAGCGTTCACAGCTTTTTGACTCTTCTGAGTTGGTTGCCTTGCCAGCCTCATTGGACTCTGGTTGCCGATCGCATGGGGGCGGAGTCGATCACGTCTATAAGCCTTCTCATTTTACAGCCGACTTTTCGTGATACACCCATAAACTGCCTTATTCTTGTGCCTGGTGTGAGCCTTGCTGTTTGCCGACGGGTTCGTCCTCGTAACGTTATTGTCCATAAACAATGATAATATACCAACTCGTCCTGCACTTTCTTTCCACCACGGAATATGTTCACTATGGCTGTGTTTCCACGTCGCCTCTGTCTGCACCAACCCTACAAGCATAAATAATTCTTATTGCAATAAGGGTCCGGCCCCTTCAGCAATGACAAAATCACCGCCCCTCTAAAATGCGCCTCTTCAAGAACTTGCTGCGCGGGAAATCCCAGCCAAAAGGACAGGAGTTCAGCAGCCACAGCGATAATGTAGGCTCGACTTCAATGACACAACAAGGGCCTTCTCCCGATGGGTCATTCCCATCTCTGGTCACACGAAGCATTGCTGCCTGGCAAGCCCTCGCACTATTAACACTGGAAGAAAAGATGACCGAGATTCCGCGGATTGCCAGCACGCTCGGGAGGCTAAGCACGCTTGACGACCTTCTCCGTTCCGAAGTGAAGTTCTGGTTCTTCCAGCGGCGTGAATCCTTCATGAAGCAAAAAGAATTCATAAAATGGGACCCGAGCCGTCTCGGCGAGTACATACTGCTACCCATCCAAGAAGGCTTCGTCACCAAGAGAGACTGCTTCTACGTCAGTCACTACTGGCGAACAAAGGAGCACCCTGACCCGCGCGGCGAAGATTTTGCCCTCGTCCGCCAGGACATGTCCCGAGAGGAGTGGGAATACATCTGGGTCGATTGGACGTGTCTGCCACAGAGCCCTCGCAGCCAAGCGGAGGAAAAATACGCCACGAAAATGCTCCGACACTCTGGAGTCCTGGTGCGCTCGTGTATGTTGGAATGGCGGTACCCTAGTTGCCAGCCGCGCCTATGGATTCTCGTTGAGACGGCGCAGTCCATGCTCAGTTCGACTGGAAATAAGATCACGCACGATAGCAGACCCTTCGTCAACGATATGAACCGCATGATGACGGAAGGGGTTCGCCAGGTGATCTACAAGCGCTCGTACAATTGCTCCGTGAAGCGCGACTATCAGCTACTCGTCTGGTGGTTAGAGCTTCTCGTCATCCTGACCAAGCTTGTTGAGGATTTGGGTCAGAGAAGGGACATACTGGACCTTGTCGACGACTTAAATACGACCGAGTTCAGATGTCCTGACACAGGCATCCACGTTGACAAGATCAACGGCATCGTGTCTCGAGGACGACGCGTGTTCCGGTTTATTCCTATGTGGCCGCTCTTAGAGGACTCTCTCCCCGAGCTTTTCGAGGACCCAAGCCAGTGCAGACCGCCCCCGTGCGTGGACAGGATAGTCGAGATCCTGCAAGATCCGGAGCTAAGCCAGGCAAAAGCACGACTAAATGAAGCGGAACAATCCTTAGGAGAATACGATATTGAATCGATCTCACGTATGAACGAGCTAGCTAACAATTTTTCGAGGCTGGGACAGCATGGAGAGACAGAAGAAATGCGCTACCGAGCGCTTTACTGGGTGCGAAAGACCCGTGGGGCGTGGCATCCTGACACGAAGCAAGCAGTTAGGGATTTGGCTGCAGTTGCTGAAACAAAGCTATCACATTGGCTGATGGCTGATATCGAGGAAGAACTTCGGGAACATCAGCGCTACGAGATTGAATAGACTGGGTACCCTATTGCTTCAAGCGAGCTGTCTGAAGTTAGGTGAAGTCTCTACGAATCGAATTAGCGGTCATTTTATAACAAGGGTATTCTGGCAGAGCACGTTGTGTTAATAGCACCGTCTAAATGCGGAGTTTGAGGGCAAGGCGGGAGAAAGGATAGAAAGTCGTCATTGATTTTGGAGTGCTTGTGGTATTTGAGTATGAAGGTTAAAAAGCCGCAGCAGGTTACTTTTAGCGGGCTTAAATAAGCGCCGGATAGCGTTGTCGAATGAGCTTAGATAGTAGACAGTTTCTTTGAAGCAAAAGCCTTGTGCCCGTCTATCCAACTCGATATTTCAAGGCTCAATTTCTTCACCAATCCATCCGTCCAGCCCGCGCTTGACAATCCACCACAGCTCCTCACCTGACGGCTGCACGCACCCGTTCTCATCGATATACTGTGTATAGCCCACGTCCCCGTACCCCCCCTCTTGTCTCATCATCCCCATAAGCAACACCAACTTATTACTCTGCCCTAGCAGCTCCAGTTGCAGCTCATAGGGCCCAAGCTGCGATGCGTCGACTAGAGCCCAGTACGGGTAGACTCTCCCACAGCTCAGCTCCACCTGCGCTATAAGCTGGAGATTCGCGTAGTACATCTCTAGGAATGTGCTCTGCGGGTCGTAGGTGAAGACTGGCGCGTGCTCGTAGAGGGGATGGCACGGGTCGCCTCTTGCGCGCTCGAGCTCCTCGTTGTGCCGCCTTTTCGCGGCCTCCGCGTGCTCACGCATATACTGCTGCGCCGCCGGTCGCATATTCAGCGCGAGTAGCGACTCGCCAACCGGCGAGACAGCACTCGTTGAGCTGCTTGGTTCCGCGCCATCTAATGGCGGTGGACCTGTGGGCTGGGTGTCTTCCGGGCGATTCGCGCAGTGTGGCAATGAGGGATGGCATGTAGGTGTGACTATGGCGGCGGCGGCGGCGTTTTGGGTGCTAGAGGCTGACATTACACCCTGTATCGTTATGCTGTTAACCTCGTCTCACTTGGTAACAACGGCACTGCTGTTGAGGAAAAGCGGTTTTATTTTGGCGGGTACAGGTAGAGGGGAAGAGGGGCCTACCGGTTAGCAGAAGCAGTGTAGGGGGTGGAGGGGCTAAGCATCGCAGAATGGAAGCACATCAGGCGTGAGAATGTTGAGAGGATGCTGCCCTTCTATACAGCCTAAAGGCTGCTTTAAGCCCATGCAAGCACCTTGCAAGCACCAAACTTAGCGTGCCATACCTCGCAACTGAGACTATACAATAAAACCACTTCCCAGGGTTGGAGCTGCTGGATTTGGCAGGGCGCGGTTGCTGCTATACGCACCCTCTTCCACTTACCTCACTTTTCCCTACCCACACGCTGCTCTAAACACGACACTGTCCATCCTCAGCTTCTACCAGCGCTCTCCCTACTAACCATATTCTCATTCTGGTTCCCAAGAGCACCATTCTCAGGATACAACTCAGCCGGACCCGGCGCTGCTCTCTCTGCCCAATTTCCCTGACTCCCTGGCACCTCCGATACCACTGAGCCCCCCATCTCAGGCACGTAATAATTCCCCGGTACCTGTCCCCCCGTGATCCCAAAGCCCGGCGTATACATCTCGCTCATGGGTGCGTTGTACCCGGTCCCAGCATCGGTTTGCGTTGTGAACTGGTATTGTTGCGATGATGGTGATGCGGGGTAGTTGGCGTATAAGAGTGACACAGGGACCGGACTTATGGGATCGGGTGTTTTGGCCTTGCGGCCACGCCAGAAGAAGTAGTACACGAGGCCGGCGATGATGAGGACTGCAACAGGGACACCGACGCCGACTCCTACTTTTGCGCCAAGGGATAGATCGGAGCTGGAGTTGGAGTCGGAATCCGAATCGGAGTTAGAGTCTTTGGTTTCAGCGGGGTTGGTACGTGAGGTGGGTAAGGTGGGGCTGGAAGTTGTGTCGGGAAAGTCGCCTTCTTTAAAGCGTACCGTTACGCCTTCCGCAAAGACTAGGTCGTCTTGGATCCGGGACGGGGTCGGGACCGAGTTGACGCGCACGTAGTCGGTGTAGACGATGACGGGGATGGTGGGAAATCCGGTGACGGTCGAGAGGCAGAGTTTGTTGGCGCTGGAGAGAGTGAATGAGGGGGGACAGCACTGAACTGTCGTCTCGTTATTCTGGGCTGTTGTGAGGACGCCATGCCACGCACTCGGACAGCGGCCGGGAGAGTAGTAGGCGGTTCTGGCGGTCATGCCTGGTGGATAACAGCCACCATCCATTAAATAATTAAATTTTTCGAGATTAACTGCAGTGGTGGTAGTGACGGTGGGGAAGGAGGAAACGGTTGAGCCGCCCGTGTTCGTCACATATTCGGTGGTTGTGTATTCGTTGGATACGGTGTGGACAGTGAGAATGTCGCAGCTTGCGGGAGGAGTGAAGACGGTCGTGAGGGGGCCTAGTAGATCCATGGCAACCACGACGCTGACCGCGACGCTTGGGTATCAAATCGGTCTTGGGTATCAAATCAGTCGCAAATGTGGTTGGAGGCTAGGAGCTATAATGAGAACAAAAGAGAGAAGGCATATGATGTGAAAGGCTGGAGGGGGTCCGGTAGCCTCATTGTGTCAAAGTACCCCATGCCCAGTGCTAAAGTAATAAAGTAAGATCAAAGCGCTGCATTTCTCGATGTCTAGGCGCCAAATCCATCATCTCTGTTCATTGGTCCGTCTTGTTCCCACGCGGTGCCGCGATAATTACCCAGTCGTGCCAGCCTTGGGGATTGAGGCCCTTGAGACCCACAACGCGGATAATCTCTCACTACAGTAAGATCGGCAGGATTGCGCCGAGCCGCTCTGCACGCTTGGCGCCATCTAAGCGATGACAACGCGACCCTCTGAATACTAAGATTACCCCCGTGACAGTCCTCTGCTGCGAAATGGAGAAATCATATCCGGAATAACGTGCTCTGAAGGCGACGTGGCATACCTCGCGACAGAGATTATAAATAACATTCTATAAAACTAATGATACAAGGGTTCAAGTAAATATTATACTATAAATAGAGATTGCGAAGCAATGCCAGCCTTCCCATCTATGCTGGCAACCCCTTATACGCCACAATCTTTCTATCCCCCTTATGCTCGGTCAGAGTATACCACTCTCCCTTCGACTCATTATAACTGAGATCCTCCGCTCCAGACGGAAGCCAGCCCTTCGACAACTTCGCCGCCTTGCCCGAAACCCAGGTCCACAGATCCGCAGCCGGGGAGGCGCTGCGCGTGAAATAGAACTTGTTCTTCCACGACATCCCGCCTTGCATCTTGAGGATGTTGATGCATGATGCATAGGTTGCGGTGGCGACGTTGCTAGTCGTCTTGAGCTTGCGGGTCGTGTAATCCAGGGGGTAGCGGACAACGCGGATGGGCGTCTTGGCGTCGCTTTCTTGGTATTCGCCGATGATGAGACTGTCAGGGGTAGTGCTGCGGTCGAGAGAGACCCAGGAGTGGCGGAATGGGGAGTCAGGCTGCTTGGACTTCCAGTCAAATTTCCTATAGAGAAGTTAAAATCAGATTCTGCACCGAAAATCTGGGGAACCAGGAGGAGTCAATAACTTACCACATCTGAGGAAGAACGTATGCGTAGTTGTTGGCAGAGTATTTGCCCGTCTTTGGGTCCTTGCCCACTCTGTCTCCAGCACCGACAGAGAACATACTGCTCACATTGAACACGCGGAGTCCGTTATCCGTGTCCACAACATACAGCGCATCGCCATACCACGCGATTCCTCCCGCGTGCACCGAGACCTCCTTGAAATCATCATCCGCGCTCGGCTCCACGAGCAACACATGGCGATACTTGTGCGTCTTGCGATCAATAAAGCTGATGCGCGCCTTCTTCTTCTCGCCCGCCTTCGCCTCCTTCTGGTACCAGCTCACGGCCCACACGTCATGGCCTTCCCATTTTCCAGCTCCGAGAGCATCGCCGGAACCGCTGATTCCCTGGGGAAAGTACTTCGCCGTTTTATCGTCGCCGCTGTTCCACGCCCAGCTCTCGAGTCTCTTGCCACTGCCGGTGCTTGGGTTTTTCTTGACCAGTTGGCGGTTTGCGTTTGTGAGGACCTGGGTCATGGAGACGGTCTTTAGGTGCTTGGAGAGCTTGGAGGCGTGGGAGTTGGCGGAGTAGGTGAGCTTGAAGTTCTTCTCGTCGAGGAGGGGGAGTTTGGCGTCATTGCGGTTGCAGGTTCGGGGGTCTGCAGCTGCGACGACGGCGGTGGCAAGGAAGCCGAGGGTGAGGAAGGAGGGGACAATCATCTTCAAGCACAATGAATGGATATTGAGTTGGTAAGTTGGAAGATGCACAAGAAAGATTTTGTTTCAACGGGCTCTTTGGAGTCTTTATAGAAACACCATCGGAAGGCCTAGAGCGGGTCTTCCAAATGCTTACCTCCAGTCTCATAAACAACCTACCAGATCTTCGTTCATCCCATAATTTTAAAATTATTACCCCCGCCATCTGCACTTTCAGCCTCCTCGCCACCGCCGCGTTGCAGCGGAAGACCCCTGCAACGTCACTAAACTGCCTCGCCGTCGACGCCAAACTTATCTAAAGAGCCCATGCATGCGGTGAGTTGGTAGCCACACGGCGCTAGTAATGCCGATCATCGAGCTTTCTTCGTATGTTGTGGTCTTAAAATAAGCATGGAGTAACAATCGCACCGCCTTACAGCCCTAGCAACTTGTTCGGCCCAGAATTAGTTATCTGCGCATGGCAGCTTTCCGTGTTGATGATGCAGATTAAAATTAGGTTTACCTTTTATGAACATGGATCTTCTGCCGCTGTTATTTATTTGGGAAGGTTCGGGGGGGAGGCGCAATCAATGTTTCGGCTTCCCCCCACACACTGAGAATAAGCATGCAGAATGTAGGAGCTATCAACAGCAAGATTCAAAAACAAGACTATAACTTTGCGAATCTCAATATATGTTTTCTTCGTCTATCCATATCCATAGCAACTAAATTCTTTCCGAGTCTATATTCCAGCAAGGCCGTAAATGTTAAAGCGTTATCCCATGGCCGAGTAAACGGCACTGCCTCCCCGCGCGCACTAGCTTTCACCTGCCACATCCAAAATCTGCCTGCCAAGCCCTTTTAAGCCTCGCGCCCCAGCCACACTATCCTCCTTCGGTATGATCGCGTTTGGTCGCGTATGGTCGCAAAATCTCGCGATAAATTAGCACTGCTAGAAATGGCAAGATTGCTCTTCCACAAACAAATGTCACTCGTCAAGCTCGGGCGCGATGAGGCGGGTTGGTTCAGTTGTACTACGAGGAGGAATATGTAAGCCCCCTGAGCTCAACCTTTGCTCTCTCGGCTTCAAGTCTGAACGGGGTTCGGGCATTTCATCGGCATGCTAGCTCTGATAAGTCCCCGAATTGACCTCGGTATGGTTATGCTAGCTCTTGTAAATCGCCGAACTTGACGTGATTGCTTGCTTGCAGTTATGTACGGTGAAGGGACAGGCGGATGATATCCATCAGAGGAACGGGCTATATATACAACACGCTCACCAGGGTTTTTAACGGGTTTCGATTGCTCTATTATACACACCATATCACCTTTGCACAGCTCATTTATATACCAGTGAGAAGTTTAAGTATTATGTAACTGCGCTCGATGCATGGATCTATACAGGGGCCCCAATAGCGTATTATTGTAAGAATCCCCCCTCCCCATCTCCTCGCGATCCAGCCAGCGCACCACCCATCCTCAAACCCCAGCCCACAGGAAATCCCAGAAGGCCATCCAAGTCTTCTCTTCCTCAAAGTGTTGACATCAAGTCAACGAACGACTAGCCCCTATGTTCAAAGTAAAACGCCGAGTTCTATACTATATACCCAACATCTCTAGCTGCCTCCCATCTATTTGGAGTTCGACAGATCCTTATTAGCCCACCCCAGGGTGTTATCTCCGCCGTCGAAGACAACAAACTGGGCCTTCAGCACGACATCTCCAAAGATGCTGAATCCAAGAGCGTCACTGCTTTGAATCCCGCCAAAGCACGTGCTGTTCGAGATCGCGGCGTAGTTCATGAAGTGGCCGGGCACGACGCCGCGGTACTCCTCGACGCCGAAGGTGAAGTTGGGCAGGGTGGCCTTGCAGGGGAAGGTGTAGCCGCCCTGGAGAGCGTCGAAGAGGGCGCCCTTGACGCCCGACCAGTAGGTCTCGACGATGGAGTTGGGGAGGAGGAGCAGGCTGGTTCCGGTATCGGCGATGGCGAACCAGCTGGTGGAGTTGAAGCTCGAGTTGCCGACTTGGAATCCGGAGGGGTTGAAGCCCCAGAAGCCGCGCGAGTTGTCGACGGGCGTGTACTTGATCTCGCCGGTGTGCTCGGACTCGTTGATGTAGCCGAAGTCGTAGCTGCCGACGGCCTGCTTGTTGAGGTTGACGGTGAAGAGAGGGCTAGCGAGGTCGTTCATGGCGTTCTCGAAGAAGGTCTTCTGTTGCTCCGGCTGGACGGTGTTGATGGTGCCGAAGCCGAGGCCGAGAAGACCGGAGGAGGCAGCATCGGTTTGGAAAGAGGAAGAGACCTGCTGAGCGGACTCAACAGCCTGCTTCTGGACAGTGACACCGCCAATGGAAACGACGTCGGTGTAGACGATGCCAGAAGATGCGCTTCCGTCACCGTAGGTGATGTCCCAGGTTGCGCCCTCCATCTTGGATGCAGTAGAGCTGAGGGTTGGGTTGTACTCGGCTTGGCCATTTTGCTGGTTCTCAGGTGTCTCGTTGGTGTTCACCCAGAGGTCTGCGGAGCCGGTATCAAAGTTGAGGTTGACTGTCTGTGGTGGGGTACCGATTTGGACGGGAGACTAGACATAGATTGTAAGCAAAGGCATTTCCACGAGGGAGATCAATTCATACCAAATATTCGCGGTCGTAAGCTTCTGGGATTGACTCAACCGTGCCTGCAAACAGTGTAAGTTTTGTGGTATATATGTAATATGAGAGTGAATACTAACCGAAGTTGACGTCCGACACGTTGAAGGGCGCTGGGACATCATCGGTGCCCTGGAGACGGGCAACAATTCCGGCAATGGCATTGGCAATCTGATCCGGGAAGAGGACATTGAACTTCTTGTACGTCTTTGCTAGCTCGACGGGGCCGGAGTTTGCGGTGCGCTTGTAGTTTGGGTTGTGGTGTTGGTTGACCTTGAAGGTTGAACCGCCGAGCACGAGCGGTCCTTTGCGGTGGTGCTTGGAGAACTTGGTCTTGTGTCTTGGAGATGCATCAACCCCCCACGCTGTGATGGACAACAACAGCAAAACCGCCGAAAACAATTTAATGAATGTGTGCATCTTGTCTGCTTCGAAATACAGACAAAGATGTGTAGTAAGGAGTGGCTAAACCAAAGGAGTGTTATCGCAAATAAATTGCGGAATGAAGGTTTATAACGAAGGAGAGACCAAGAAAGGCAGAAGCAAGCCCAGGAATTCGAATGGAAGACTACCCAACAGCCTTAACAGGGATTAGGTGGGAAAGGGACAACGCATGACACTATTTTATATACTTGCAGCATGAAAAGAGTGGATGAAGTGGGTGAAAGTGGGTGAATTGAAGATCGGCGGGGCTATGGGAAGGATAGATTGGAGGAGGCTCCATATGCGGATGGGATGGTTGGGGGTTGTGTGGGATGTGAGAGGTTAAATTCTTAAAAATACAGGCATTATAGAGCGGGAAGGAAGGAAGGAACAAGTGGGATTCTAGTAACATAGAGGTAAGGTCAAGGAAGGTTCAAGCTGTCTTGCATCTTTGCATGAATTAAAGCGCGTTACAGGCCGAACAACGCATTGCGAAACAGCGAAATAGAAAAGGACCAATGCAAGGGGGAGCTCTGAGATGCGGGCGGGATGCAGGCGGTAGTTGGTAGGATTATCAGGGTCCGCGAGGTTTTGGATTTTTGCCGCCCACCACACAGAAATGGAGTTGGCCGCTTATTTACTGCGAACATCCCCATGGTCCCACCTCCAACCGATCGCAACGTCGATCTCGGAGTGAGCAAGCCACAATCGGGGTACTCTACTTCTGGCGGTTGATTGATTAAAGAAAGAATATTGGATTTACTCCATACTGGCGGTTGTGGGAATGGGGGCCAGCAAAGCGACCTGGCCTGTTAAAATGCCAACTTGGTACTTTTGAGGTATAGTGGTCGTGGTTTCAAGGTAGACAGGGGTGTCTATCCGCCGTTCAGTGCCCAGTTAAGCATCCACGACCGCCTATCGAAATTCCCTTATCACCATAACATCGTCATTCTCGCGCCCAGCATTCCAGCCAAGACAGACTGCGCCCACCTGTCGCAGAACGCGGGTTCTGGAGACGGGTTGGCTGGTGTGCAGGACGCGCCGAGAGTATATTATGGTGTTATTGTGTGAGGATCAAACGCGAGGTCTGACATGTCGGTGATGGACTCTTTGGCGCGATACCTCACAGTTGTTATTGGCGGTTAGGATATTCACTCACCACTCAATGAAGTACAAGAAAAGAAAAAGACGAGAGCTTCACGATTAACAAAAGAGGGGTTCCCTCTTCCCCAGATACCAGAGACCCAACAGCGTCATCTCCGCATGTGCGTGCACATCCCAAGTTCCCATTACTCCAGATCACCCAGCAAAATCACCTTGTTGAGGCAAGGAGCCACGCCGCCATCGCCACGCCGTCTCTCTTCCCCGTCTTTACTGCTAAGACGCTAGATGAAGATCGGTATTTAACGCACCAGCGACACACCTACCCCTGGCTGCTGTATTTATTTACCCGCGAAGCCCCCCACGGCCGCAGCGGGAATACTTTAGTATCAAAGCCGTAGCCGCCTCGGTTGTTATCGTGGGTTGAGCGGATGGGGGAAGATTGACGGTGCGTTGGTGGAAGATTGGGATGTGAGAGGTATTGAGGGACGGTGTCGGGCTGTGCTGACTATCGGAATCCTATACACGGAGGCCATCTCACGAAGGTTATCTACTCAACGCGGTTTCAGTATGGCTCTTCGAGTATATCCAAGACGGCAACAGTCATGGCTATAACATGGTATACTCAAGCTGAATATACTGGGATCGAGAATGCCTCAATCCGAATGTACTGAGTTTTGACGCATTCTCGATCCCCCCAACGCCCGTTGAATCGTTGATATCCTTGCCCCTGAGAATGGCCACAATATAGAGATCTGAATTCGCCGATCTATGTAGATTTCCTCCGGCCTATCGGACCGTAACCTGGAGGGCACGCCTTCGCATGTATCTGAAGCGTGACTTTGCTGACTACTCTGACGAGCCAGCATCCGTGAGGCCAACAGTGAAATTTATATCAACAGAGAGCATGGTGGCACCGTACTCTGTTCTCTCACCGTTAGGTTCCATAAAGGAGGCCTGTATGAGCCTACCCAGAGTGCTACAATGCCTCGGAACTCCTATTCCCTACCAGCATACGGAACCGATGCATTCCGTGAGAAAAGGAGAATAAAGCTACCCCCCTGCACTTGACTGTCATGTCGCGACACGGCGTGACACCCAAATGCGGCCAGCATTCACCCCTCTAACCCCCCGTGTCATCTTATATCGATCTCCCTCGCGCTACAGATCCCAGATAACTATCGATTCCTCTACCCCAAGTTACCCGTTGCCAAGGGGGGGTGCAATGGCCGCTTTGTGAGGGTGATCGCCGACGTACTGATTGATGATGCCTGTGAGTATAACTGAGAGGCGGATAACCCCTGGCGGTCGCTCCCCCCTGTTCATAGATGGCATGTAATAGTCGACGAGTAATCGTGGTCGGAAGCAAAGTGCGTTCGCGAGATTTTATGTAGCGTTACATAGTAAATTATATATAAGGTGACTTAAATCTTAACCTCTCTCTTTCTATCAACTACTATTTCATTTTCTTTTTAATAATTAACAACGTTATAATAGCATAAATTTAAATACTTCTAGGATAAGTAGTATTATATACTATTATGTTATCTATTGAATTTTAAGTGCATTAATAGAGTATTTAGGGTGGTTTATATATGTTTTTATATAAATATTTTCATTATTTTCGTCGTTATTTCAAGTCACTTTACATACATTTTACTATATAAAGCAACACGTGGGTTGGATGGCATCGCGCTGCTGATATTAAAGCACAGGTCCTCACACTCAGTCAGTAAGGAATCTGTAGCAAGTCATTATCTTTGTATTGATGTTTTACCCTTCCCTTTCCCTTCCCGAATCTGCCAAAGCTTTTCTAATCGAAATCTTCAAACACCGTTGTTGAGCGAACCTATAAATACACAAAGCAACATCATCTGTCCCGACCGGGTGCCAGAATCCTCAGAATCACCCATCCTCAGCACTCTCCATCTAATTCCTCTCCCCCTCCCCACTCTCCTCCCCCATCTCCACATCCTCAGCCTCCGCCTCTGCAGCCGCCTCCCCATCCGACTCCTCCCCCGCGCCCTCCGTCAACCTCTTCTTATCCCTACTCTCCACCTCCTCCCATCCCTCATACTCCCCCTCCTCAAACCTGCGTCTATAATCATCCTGCTTATCCGCACCCAAGTTGGTCCACTTCCGCGCCAAATCCTGGTCCACGTCGTACGTGCCCTCCTTGATCTTCTGCCTGTTCGCGACGAGCAGGACCGAGCGCATCGATTTCACGAATACGTCGAAGGCGCTGCGCGGCTGGCGGGGGGCGGACGTCCCGTTCGCTTGCGAGGAGCGCGTTGTTGATGCGCCTGCGGCAGCGGAGGCGGAGGGGTTGGATGTTGAGCGCCCGCCGTTGGCGGAGCCGGCGAAGGAGGCCTGACGCGATCCGTTGGCGTGCGATAGGCCTGACGCAGCATCAGGCTGGTCTTGGAGGAAATCGGGTGCACGTCTGCCGCGTTTCGTCCTCAAGGGTTTCTCCTTCGGCTGTATCCTTAGTTAGTCTTTATCCTTATTTTCGATGCGTAAAAAGTAGGGTTGCATTGCATACCGTAGGTGGTGGGCTGGGACTTCCATCTGAGTCTTCCACGTTTGTAGAGGTGCGCTTGGCGAGCTGCTCGAGGAGGAAGGCGCGCTCAAGACGCATCTTTTCGATGCCGCGGCGCATGCGGAGGAGACGGATTCTAGAGGCGTCGTTGGCTTCTTCGACAGTCTTCATGCGGTGGCGGAGCTGGATGCATTTTCGGCGGTAGGCTTCTTCCACGGAGGG
>JPJW01000018.1:0-16884 GCA_000750755.1 Pseudogymnoascus sp. VKM F-4513 (FW-928)
TGAGAGGCAGGTGTAAGGCTGATTGATGTAGGGGTATGGGTATGGGTGCCGAGGCAATGGCGTTTTTTGGGGGAAGGGGGGGACTTGTGTATATTGTGGAATAAGATATACCACTACCACTACTGGCTGTACTATACAACACAATGTACTACTGGCTGGGTGTGTTGCGCTCAGAGAAGGCTACGAACGAGGCTGAGGGTAAAGAGGATAGACCATGGGAATTTCTTGGTTACTGCGTATGTTAAAGTGGGCGTGGGGTTGAAGAAGTGGATAGAGTGGTAAGTGCTAACAATAGGGTACGAGTCGTAGAGGAGTCGTAGAGCACTGTAACCCCAGAGTAAGAGTTACAAGAGTACAAGTACCCCGAATAGAGTAGAGTTGGGTGGTTTAGGTCGTGGTTGAGACTGGCCATGCGATTGGCTGAATCAACGACATTCGACGGTCATGGGTCTTGGCACCTCTCGTCCATGAGAGACCATGCACGTTTCTGGGCAATTTGGACAATCTGATCAATGAGAGATCACCATTTCTATACTCGGACGGGAGAAATGCTACAGACAGACAAGACACACCTGGTCTCAACACTCAACAGAGACGGATCGGAAGGGATCGTCCAAGCCTGAACCTGATGAGAGCCAGGGATTGTCTCGTCTACCCGTATGTACTGTACCGTGCTGTACTGTACTGCACTGTACTGTACCGTGCTGTACTGTACTGCACTGTACTGTACTGTATGTACATGCTTTACTTTATATGGACAGCAATTGCAGTGCGGCACCAGTGCAGCAAGAGTACAGGAACAGTGCAGCGCCAGTACGGTATAGGGAGTGAGTAGTCATCCTCCAATACTGTGTAAATCAGGCCATGTGCCGCGATGATAGGTCGATGCTGCCCCGTTCCTTCCGCATACCAACGGCCTGTCAACCAGAGCTCCCCTGTTACCAAAAGGCGGCGTTACTGCAGCTAATCAACACCGTGATGGCCATATTGTGGTCTGTTACCTCTCCTACCTCTCCTACCTCTTCTACCTCTCCTGCCTCACCCACCTACCTCTCCTACCATACTCCACCCACCGCCGCCCTGTACCGATAACCGGCCCCAGATAGTGGCATGTTACTGTGGGTTGCGAGGGGTTATCACTGAGCTCCGATCGTCCCCTCCCTGGCCCTCCTAGTCTTCCTGCTCCGGCCGAAATGAGTCCACGTTGTGTGTGTATTGCTCGACGTTCAAACCTCAGACCTCGCCGTCACCCCGCCCTCCACCCCTTCTACGCCACCCACACAGGAGCTATGCCTGTCCAGCGTGACCCCCGTTGGGCCTTTATATCTCCCCGCTGGTGTCCCCCTCCTCTCTTTCCTTTTTCCTCTTTCTTTTGATTTCTTGTAAACCACCAATTCCCCCCCGCCCCAGCAGCTTCCTTCTCTGTGTTATTTCTCTCAAATCTCCGCGGTGCTTTTCTCACACACTATGAGAGAGTACCATGGCTTCTCTTATCCCTAACATCCTGCCCAAGGATTCGCACTCTCAAATTATTGTTGCCGGAGCATCCATTGCGATCCTCATCGGTATTGTGTTCGTCACAACCTTCGGCGGAAAGAAGAACCCCAAAAATGACGATGAGCTGAGCACGTGGTCATCGTTCATCCGCTTCTTCTACGCCTGCTTTCTCAAACCGCACGAAAAGAGCGGTGAGAATGGCCAGCAAGATGCTCTCGAGAGCTTCTACAAGGCGCAAGCCGGCGTCTATGACGCGACCCGCAAACGACTCCTGTGTGGCCGAGAGGACATGCTTGGGTTGGTGGCGGCGCAGCTGAAGCAGAAAGCTACAGCCGACCAGTCGAAGAACCAGAAGCGTATTTGGGTTGATGTGAGTATAGCCGCATCCCTCACAGCCAATTGCGGCAACTGATGCGCTAGATATCCAGGTTGGTGGCGGAACAGGCTACAACATCGAGGCTATGTCCAAATTCATCTCTGTCCCCGAGTTCTTCACCAGTGTCTACCTTGTCGACTTCTCGCCCTCGCTGTGCGAAGTGGCGCGTAAGAGATTTGCCCGCCTTGGATGGAACAATGTGAAAGTTGTTTGCCAGGATGCGAGACTCTTCCGACTTGAAGACCACGAGGGCGAGAGCGATGAGTCGTCCAGCGACCTCATTCTCCCCCCACCTGCCATCGATGAGTACTTTGCCGACAATAAATCAGCTGTGGGAGCAGACTTGGTTACAATGTCATACAGCTTGTCGATGATTGTGAGTGCCACCCGCAGGTTGAGACCCGAGAGAATTAAGCTAATTGTGTAGCCCGATTTCTACTCAGTGATTGACTCTCTCACCAACCTCCTCTCTCCATCTGGAGTCATTGGCGTTGTCGACTTTTACGTGCAATCTGTCGTCGATCTGAGCTCTAGGAACTACACCGGCGGCGCCCTTACGCGCCACGTCAATTGGTTGAGCAGATTGTTTTGGCGTGCGTGGTTTGACATTGACCGCGTCGGTCTCGATGCCAGCCGCCGTGATTACCTTGAATACCGATTTGGAACGGTCCTCTCTGCCGACAGCCGCAACTACCTCCTAGGCGCCATCCCCTACTATATGTGGCTCGGCTGCCCCAAGAAGCACTCCACCGCACCGTCCAGCCATGATATCATTGAGCGCATAGATGCGGCCGTCACCGAATCTCCTTATCTACACCCCGCGAACTACACAGCAAACCTGTCGAAGGCGGTTGAGAAGTCGATCCCGGAGATCCGCTCCAAGGCTTACTCTGCCGCTCTTCTGAACCTGACTTCCAACCTTCCTCTCCCTTCATTCTTCTATCAAAACCACCACTACCGCATCCACTTCGATGATCAGCTACAGAAACACACCCAGTTTAACAACGAGTACATCTACGCCTTCACCTGGGAAGATACTCGTGTGGACGACCGTATCCTGAATCTCACCCCCTCTGACGTGGTGCTCGCCATCACTAGTGCAGGTGACAACATCCTCTCGTACGCTCTGCGCTCTCCGGCTCGCATCCACGCTGTGGACTTGAACCCATCTCAGAACAACCTTCTCGAACTCAAGGTCGCTGGCTATCACTGCCTCCCTTACGCCGATTTCTGGAAGATCTTCGGTGAAGGAAAGCATGCCAACTTCCGCGAGCTACTGATTGAGAAGCTCTCCCCACACTTGTCGAGCCGCGCGTTCCAGTACTGGCTCGACAATGTATCTGTTTTCTCTCCAACTGGTCGCGGATTGTACGAGACAGGTGGAAGCCGCTATGCCGTTAAGCTGTTCCGTTACATGTCGAACGTATTTGGCCTCAACAACGAAGTAAAGAAAGTTCTTAGTGCGAAGACCTTAATTGAGCAGCGAGAGATCTACCGCTCCTCAATCAGACCCGTGATCCTTTCGCGCATCTTCTCAAGCGTCTTAATCTCGAACCCACGCTTTTTATGGGCCGCACTCGGTGTGCCAAAGAACCAGCTTGCGGTTATCGAGAGCGACTACCCTTCCATATCTCAGGATACTACTTCTGATGGAAAAATCTTGGACAAGAAGGTGAGAGAGCAGAACAGAGGCAAGGCAGTTTGGCAATACATGGTTGATACTCTCGACCCTGTCGTGGAACACACCCTCATCGGACAGGACAACCATTACTACCAGGTCTGTATGGCCGGCACATATACGCCACAATGTCACCCAGAGTATCTCGATGAGAGGGCGCACAAGAAGCTATCTCGCAAGGATGCCTTCGAGGGTCTACGCATTCACACTGATGAGATCGAAGAGGTCGTGAACCGGATCCGACCCGGCACATTGACTGTGGCGGTTGTGATGGACAGCATGGATTGGTTTGACCCAGGTAGCCAGGCGGCGGCAACGCAGATTGCGAAGTTGAACAATGCCCTCAAGCTCGGCGGTAGGGTTATGCTGAGGAGTGCTGGAAAGAAGCCATGGTATATCGACGAGTTTGAGAAATGGGGATTTGTGGCTAAGAGGGAGGGTGTCAGAGAGAATGGCGGGTGTATTGATCGGTATGTCAACCTTTGTTCTCCCTTTTAAAGACATCGCTAACCGATTGGCAGTGTCAATATGTATGCATCATGCTGGACTCTCACGAAAACAAAGGGCATTCCTGTCGAGGCGGTGACGAGAGATTCTGCGAGCCCAGAGGTATTGGAGATTTAATGAAACTGTGGTGTAGGCTTTTGCCATTCATCTTTCACTATATATGACCTTGACGATGCCCCGGATGAGCGCAGGGGCGGACGCGACATGAACAGACTGCTTGATCTACAAATTGTGGTACCGGCTGCTGGTAAAGGGTTACTAGCCTCCAAAGTTAGATCTACCTACCATTGATCTCAAGGCGACAATCCGGCCTGGCATCCGACGAATTTGACGATGTATTATTGGATAGGGTCGTGCTCGGTGTCCTCTTTTAGGCCACGTGGGTTGCAGTTATTTTGCATTGATTAATCCAAATTAAAAATGCCCCATCTAATATGCCTTTCTCTCCCTTCTGCTGGAGCCGCTTGCACTGTTGAGGCGTATATATCAATACTAAGTGCTAGGTTCGGCATTGTGCCTAAATCCCCACATTAACCCCGCAACGCTTAAAAGCATCCAGATCTGTCTTATCGCATTGACACCCGGGTCAAAGAAACAACCGGGATGTCGGCAAAGTCTAGAAGGCGCTGCTCGTGATGAGATGCCTTCCTGCTGACTGAATGCCAATAGGGCGGGGATTTCAATTTAAAGCCCCATGCGTTAGCATGTATCCTCGTCCAATGGGGCATTCCCCGCCGGTGGTCCATGCCAAGGCTCTCCCTCCACGCACTAGAACGCTATTTTGGTTAAAGTGTCTTTGTTGTCAGATACTGTTTGTGATATTGTTCGGCACATGGCCCGGCCTTGCTGGGCCGCCAGTGAGGAACCTATCCTCGATGCCTCACTCGATTGTGGTTCCTGGCGGGTAAATAAAGAAGCTTCCACCCCCCGGAGGAAAGGAAAGGCTCAAAAGGTCATTGATGTAAGAAAATATTGGTGGGCAATACCACCTCACGAGGGGTGGGCCGTCTCCTTCTCACATGGCTATAAAGCCAGTACTCCCTTTTCCTTCCTCAGCTTTTCCCTCCTCCATCTTGAATAAGTCCAGATCTCAACCCCTGCAGCATCTCTCATTCGTATTTCAAGCCTCTCAACATGCTCAAGGCAGCTACTTCCCTTCTTCTCCTCGGCGGCGCGCTCGCGTCGCCAGCAGGCCTTCTTGAGGAACGCCAGGGCAGCTGCCCCGATATCCACGTCTTTGGCGCCCGTGAGACCACTGTCTCCCCAGGCTATGGTACTGCCGGGGTTGTTGTCAACCTGGTTCTGGGTGCACACTCTGGAGCTACCGCAGAGGCCATTAGCTACCCGGCTTGTGGTGGACAGGCCAGCTGCGGCGGAGTTAGCTACGCCAACTCTGTCCAGCAGGGAGTCAAGGCTGTTGCCAGCGCCGTTAACTCATTCAACACCAGGTGTCCAAGCACGCAACTCGTCCTTGTCGGATACTCCCAGGTTAGCAATTAGCTGGAGGTAATCGTAGATGGAAGAAAAAGCTAACTGGTTAATAGGGTGGTCAGATCTTTGATGATGCATTCTGCGGCGGCGGTGATACCAACGAGGGAATCAGCGACACCTCGATCCCTATCCAGGCTTCAGCCGTCAACATGATTAAGGCTGCCATCTTCATGGGTGACCCACGCCACATCCCCGGCCTGTCCTACAATGTTGGGACATGCCAGGCCAGCGGAGTAAGCCCTACTACCACTTTCCGAATGTGACCACAGCTAATAAAACCTCTAGTTCGCCCCCCGCCCATCGGGATTCCAGTGCCCATCCGCCAGCAAGATCAAGAGCTACTGCGACGCCGCCGATCCCTACTGCTGCAACGGCAACGACGCAAACACGCATCAGAGCTACGGAAACGTGTACGGACAGCAGGCACTGGCCTTCATCAACAGCCAGCTCAGCAGCGGTGGCGGCACCACCCCCCCTACTAACACTGGTGGCACGACTACTCCCACGGGCGGTGCCGGTGGCGGTACTGTTGCGAAGTACGGACAGTGTGGTGGTCAGGGCTGGACTGGTGGAACTGTTTGCGCGAGCGGAAGCACTTGCCAGGCTGCTAACCAGTGGTACTCGCAGTGCTTGTAAAGGGATGAGCATTTGGTTGGTGTCTCTTGCGAGACACGTGGGTAGGTTTGGGTTGTATTTAGTGGGAGAGAACGTATATAGGGCCGTGATAGTCGAAAATTCATTGAAATTATTGGACTAGTTCAATTTCTCTCCATCCATTTTGCTGCATTGGCGAAATCTATGATACAAAGATGAGGAAAGCGAAGATATCCCTGTGGAAAACACCGGCAGCCCCTCACCCGGGTAAACACCAGTGAAGAAAACAGGAGTCCAGTTCCAAACATGGCGTCCCAGGAATAGATACATAACCCCCCTCAATGGGCCCCTTTGTAGACCGGCCTGGTTGCATTTGACCTTGTATGGATGAACCATGGCAAATCTCATGCCCTGTGCATATTCCAACAATTCCAACGACATGCGATGCATAAAAATCTGCACCAATTTGCGCCCCCACGCATTTGTACGTCTTCTAGCTTTTTGGCTGAATCGGGCCGTGCAGCTACCGTATCTTTGTGGAGATCTATGTCCTCCCATAGTAAAGAGCCGCCATCTCCGTGAGGGACAGGACCGAGATCTGCGGTTGACACATTTTTCTCATACTCCATACTGGTATGTTGGTTGGGGCCAAGATGGCGTTGGGTTGGAAGGGACATGATGTTAAAGGTTTGGTGTGTGGATATATTTTTCTCGTATTACGGAATTCTTGGATCCCGGATTGGCTCGCTGAGTGGAAAGCGGCGGTGGAGGCAAGAAAACAAACAATGAATGCATGGAAATGGCTATTGGTACTGCATTTTGCATAGGAATTTATGGAACTTGTAAGGGGCAAATGCAGTCGTGAATGAGTGCAGCATATTCACGATATTTCCAGTCACGGGCTGCGAATCTTTCGTTCTAAGCCAGTATCATACATACCAAAAATATAAAATATATGACATTTGTTTAACATATATGCCTAGTACTTACAATACAATTATAGCTTCGTCTTATGGTACAGGAAAAGATCCTTTGCCTCTTCCCTCAGCGCTAGCTCACTGAGAATTTCTTCACTTCCACCACCTGCAAGTACGAATTAGAGACATCCTCATCATTAGAGTGCAGGAGAAACTTACCAACGGCCATAACTCTCACATCTCTTGAGATTGCCTCAATCCTTCCACCCTTGCCACCCTTCGAGTATCCCAACCCGCCCATGACCTGCTGTGCTTCTCTAACGCACGACTCCAAGCACCTCGTCGCCATTACCTTCCCCAAAGCCGTCATTCCGCCAATCCTGATATCAGTCCTCCCGGTCTTCCGGCTCTCCTCCATCATCCAAGTCAACTGCTCCAGGAACGCGAAGGCAGGCTCGATTAACCTGCCCATCTTCAGGAACTTCGCCCGAATAATAGGGTTTTCGATCAGCTTCTTGCCGAATGTCTCGCGTGTGCTGGCGTGCCTGTATGCATCCTCACAGCACACCCTCGACATGCGTATCGCGGATGTAATCATACTCTTTCGCTCTGGGTTAAAATTCGACATAATAACCTCGAAGCCTCGGCCTTCCTTGTGGAGTAAGTTTGACACGGGCACCTTCACATTATCGAACTCTATGAATGTAGACCCGGATGCACCAACTCCGGAGTTGAACATTTTGCGAGTGGTGACACCATCAACTTTCAGGGGGACGACGAGCACCGAGATACCCTTTGCGCCCGGACCGCCTGTGCGGACAGCAGCTGTGACATAATCCGCCCAAATGCCGTTGGTAATCCATTTTTTCGAACCGTTGACAATGTAGTGGTCGCCTTGACGGATGGCAGTTGTCTTAATATTGGCAACGTCCGAACCAGCTTTTGAGTGTTAGCTGCTATCAAAGGCTACCCTCCCTCAAAGATCCCTTACCATCTGGTTCCGTGATACCCAAGCAAAAGCGGATGGAACCGTTGGCCACTCCAGGCAAGAAGCGCCTTTTCTGTTCCTCAGTTCCAAAGTTCACAATCGGAGGAACTCCAATGCCGTTGCCACCACCAAGTCCCCACAAGACTCCAGTGTATCCCTTTTCATGCGTTAGAAGTCAGAACCAATGCATATCTTGCCAGGGGCCTTACCACTCGTGCGAGCTCATCGGTAATAATCAAAGTGTGCCAGTTATCCCAATCTTTTAATGGAATGTCACCCGGCAGTTTCACATCAAGTTTTGTTTGCAAAGCGTGAAATCCAAGCTCGGTGTGTCGCTTAATGGCCTATATATTCAGATTGTGAGCTGTGGTTTGTGCCATCGCAACTCTGGTTCGAAGCTTACCCAGTCTGGCACTTCTCCCGCAGTCTCCCATTCAAAAGCGTAAGGGAGAACCTCCTCGTCAACGTACGCTCTTATCGCAGCTCTTAGTTTGCGGTGGGACTCGTTGTAATGCGGGGTCAGATTGCGAGAGTACCACAAAGGCTCGGCGAATGGCGTCGGCGAGCCAAAAGGCTTCAATTCTGTAGATGTTGCCATTATTGCGAAGTGTTGAATAGTATACACAAATGCACGATCATGTAACTATGTAAAGGGCAATTATTCTTCTGATATGTTATTAAGTTGATAGCTTGTGGTTGCACTATTACCGAGGTGCTTGGGCCTCGGCTCGTTGCGAGCGCGGTGGAGTCAGCCAAAAACTGGGTATACCGAGCAGTCAAGCAATCAAGCAATCAAGCAATTGAGCTATCGAGCTATATAAACTAGTAAACCCTACCAGCTCCAGTTTCCATCAGCCACAGGCCCAGAATAGAGCATCGTATCCCTGATAATCGCTGCTGTGTGTCAGGATTATGGACTCTCATGGTGTGCGTGGAGCTTTCCCCAGATTTCGGGGCAATTGCGGGGTCCCCACAAAATCGCCACTAACTGACAACGAAGGCATTGAACATCGTGGTAAATAGAATGCAAATATAAGATACCATTGCTATTATAAGAACATTCCGACTTGTTACTTGTTTTGGGCGGTGATGTGGTAGGTTATTCGCATGCACGCAGCACATATACAATAAGACAAATGGATGCGACTTCTCAAGGCTGTTATGGTATTATATTAAAGCCATGAATGGTCATGACTATAGCAAGAATGTAACACGAGAGCCATCTGGGTCTCCTCCCCATATCAATTTCTCTCAATCATATTCATCCACCTCCGAGGTACGTTACATTTCGACGATCGGTCCGTTCCATGTCGTCCGTCCCTTGCCGACTCGAAACTTTGGAGCCTTACAGGGCCACGACAGCGCCCAAAAGCGCCATGGCGACTCCGCCAAATGCAGTGGCCATGGCAGCCGCACCTCCAGTTGAGCTTGAGCTTGGCACTGGGGCTCCACCATCTCCTCCTGTTGTCGTCGGGGCAGTGCCATTAGTGGTACCGGCGCCGGTTGGGACCGTTGTGGTGCCGGACTCGCCTGAGGTGCTTGGGGTAGAGGTGGTTTTGGAAATGGTGCTTTGCTCAGTGGTAGTGCCGGAGGCAGCAGTTGTCATGGAGCCACTGTCTGTGCTGCCCGTTGCCGCCGCAGAGCCAGAGCGCGTGGCGAAGTAGGACGAGCATGCTGCGCTTCCGGCAGCGATGACGGCAGGGATCTCATCGGCGGAGCATGAGCTTAAGAGGCAAGAACCGCCGGAAGCACCGATTTCTTTCTGCTTGTCCGGAGTGCAGGCGCATTCGTTGTCACCGGGAGTGCATGAGGCGGCGACGATGGCGGAAGAGAGACAGGCGGTTGCGCAGTCAGGGATGGTTTGGGCGTGGATGAGGACGGGGAGGAGAACGGCGGATAGCACGGAGAGCTTCATTTTGACAGTATTGTGATTCGTTGGCTGTAATGTTTGGATGGAGAGTGTGCTCAATTGTAAACGCCGGTTGAATTTGAAGGAGTATGATGTGGGCTGGAGTAAACGGAAGAGAGAGGGGAAGGAGGAGAAGAAATACGAGCAAGGTAATATATTGGGGGTGGTGATTTGTTTACCTTGCTTTGGGGTTGGGGTGAACGTTGGGCCCTGGTTCCTGGTTACTGTGGTACAAACACTAGCCATTACCATTACCATTACTACAGGAATGTGTAAACGTTGCATGAGTACACAGCTTGTAATTGCACGGATACACGGCCAAGCAAGGGTGTAATACAAGTCTTGAAGCAACTTGGATGAGGGCAATTTCACAGCACTGTGAGGACATATACGGTAGAGAGAGCTGAGAGTAAAATCCTGTACCACGACGTATGGGCACTGTGTAGTGAAATAAAGGACGGCGGGTACTTTTTTGAGCTGTTTGATCTGTTGCCACGGCGGAGAAGTTAGTGCAGTAACCCCTGTTTGCGGGGGAGCAAGGACGGGGTCTTTTTGACCTGTCAGGAACAGAAGGGCGGGGATTGACATGACAGGCTGAAGTCACATAAGACAATAGGGTCCTTACTGGCAGGAGGTAAGGAAGAATAACCTGAAATTTCCACGAAACTAGTGCTAGTAATCGATGAATAGGTAGATAGATACGTTTGTATCTTATTTATATTTACAATGGCAGCAAAAAAATAAATTCATGTTTCCCTCACATCAGCAAAAACAGTAGTGATATATATACGTACTAGATGCCATAAGTGACAAAAAATAACAAAAAATATATTAATGGGTCTTGCCCGAGATCGAATCGGGGACCTCTCGCAAACATTGCTGTAGGGTGGACCCTAAGCGAGAATCATACCACTAGACCACAAGACCCGTTTTTAGTGATCGAGTGTCACCTTTCAGAACACATATACGGAATAGAATTTGGAAGGTGCGACCCACGCCTTCTGCCATCACGCACCGCCCGAAGCTGGACCATAAATGTAGCCTTGAGGGCTAGATCTTCCACTCACTTGACTTGCCAATCAAGAAAGCAAGGATACTATCAATATGACTACACCAGAGGACCCAGAACCGCTGTACACTGTTATAGTCAGAGTACCATTTCCCCGTGATAACTTTGTGGACCCTCCACCGGTATGTCGGCCGCCCTCGTTTTGTGACATGTCTGACCTATTTGTGAAGGTTGCCTGGGATGCATCGAAGGATAGATCACTGTGGAAGATTCTTTCAAAGACGCCCAGGAATAGCGAGATGAACTGGAACACATTGGCTGAGAGTTATGATGTTTCTTTATCGTTCCTGCTCCAGCAAGCTGCATACCTCTATGACCGCCAATTTTCCCAGGTTAGGGCCCAGCTTCGAAAGGTTGGAGCATCAAAGAACTCGGTCCAGTCACCCATTATCGGCACAGAAAGTACCGGTGGTGAGGCCATGGTAAGGACAGTATCTGGTGGTAGCCAACAACAAACCCCTTCGTCTCTCTCGATTCGGAGAGACTCTCCTGCGCCAAATACAGACGGACAACCGTCCACTGGGCGGCCTGGTGCCCCTCTAATAAGCCGCACCTCGTCATCAAACACGGCCACCCAGATTCAAAGCCGACACACCATCATTCCTTCCAGCCCCAGAACTGCAAAGGCCCAGTTACACGGTCGATCCACGTCACCTCTTTCAAAAGCACGGAGGCCATATAATACAACCAACACCGGACACCCGCACATCTCTTCACGCCCAACACCGCTTTCGCCAACGTCTGTACTCGAGTCGAGTTCAGAAGAATCATCCTCAGACTCGGATCTCCCGGTTCAGAGTCGAATGCTTCGTCGTCCACCCCGTCGCCTCCACCACTCCGAGGATGGCGACGACGATGAAGATTCGCCTACATTCCTCCCATTTACTACTACAAGCAAAACTCCCGCCGCTTATAAGCCAAGCGCAACCGCCGCTCACGAAGACACGGCTGAGGTTTCACATCGCAAGAAACCCTCTGAGGCAATACTTCGGTCACATACATCCGATTCATCAGCCAGCTCGACCGCACAGAACCATCCGCCTAGCCATAGAGATCCGAAGCAGGTTCGAGGCTTGGCCGGTGCAAGCCCTATCCCTGGACGCAGAACCGCGGAGCTAGCAGGAAGGAGCCCAGTTAGTAAAGGCAAGGAACAAGGGTTGGGGAGGGAGAGCGATGGAACACCAAGCATGGGTAGTAGTTTCAGTGACCTCGATGGTGAGTCCGTCCTATACATGTTGCGATTAGACGCTGTTGCTAATTCTTCCATAGATGCCTCGGTGACTCAATCCGCGCTCGAAGAAGCGTTGCTCAGTAACATGCAACACGGCGGCATGGCGAGCAAGATGAGTACGTTCAGTCATGCTTTCCGAAGCAGGTATTTGTAGATGATAGTATTTATATTAGTAGGCCAGGATATCTACGATGAGTTTTGACGCTATCCAGCAGTCTCATCGGTTAATTTACATATGTAACCTGTTAAAAAATAAACTTGCGCTAGAGCTACTGTTCAGTACAACAGAAGGGAACAACTTCTAGATTCTTATTTCTATTTTCATGTAGATTTTGTCGTGTCGGCCACACAGGCTGCTAACCCTCTTCCAAACAGGAGAATGTTGAAATGAGTGTTAGGTTCGGCGCATAGTAAAACGACATAGTTTCACTGAAATCCATAATTCGTCTCGTTTTGCTGTCTGTGCAGTAACCGACGTGTCATAATAATATGGTCTGGCATATACTGTCCCGTACTGTTGCCCCAATACTCACAATATCAAAAGCGTTTCCGTCTCGTGCAGCCAACCACTTCTAAATCCGCCTGATCCAATCTGAGTCCAGCCCTTGTTATGGCACAAAGTTCGAGCACACTTACCCGCCTTTCTGAAGCCTTCGTTATCAGTTGCGGCACAATCACTCTTGACCCGGTTGAAAGGAAGATACTTCTTATTCGCTGGAGGAAAAATGGAGAAATATTCTTGCCCAAAGGCCGCAAGAACATTGGAGAGAGTCTAGAGGATGCTGCAGTACGAGAGACATATGAAGAGACAGGCTTCCGTGTTACGATCCTTCCCTTGGGAATTCCTACACTGGCAACACCAGATGCAGCCACCAAGCAAGTGAGCGAGAAAAACACCGAGCCTATTGCCTTTAGCCAGCGTGTCACAGACAACAACACACTTAAGCTTATATTCTGGTTTTCTGTCAAAGGGGATTCTACCGTGGCACCTGAGTCTGGAACACAAGAAGAAGGAGAGGACTTTGACCCAATCTGGGAAGATCTAGATAGCGTCATCGAGACTCTAACCTTTGCCGACGATAGACGGATTGTGGAGCGATTTATTAGCCTCATACCTTCCTGTTTTGCAGCATAACAGTTGTGACTTTGTCTTCTCCAACAACATTCGAAGGAAGAATCCCGAGGCACGTTGCGAATATTCGATAGTTGATCCGGACCATGCTCTTGCCAGTAACTACTTCGGCGCTAACAAATGGAGATAATCGCCATCTAACTATTCTATCAAAAATAAATGACGATATATGATTTTATACTCTACTATTTGTGACCAAGAGGGCCGACATTGATTTCTGTCACGTACGTAGGGTTGATCTAATGTGATTCCAATCCATAAATCAATCATCTGGCTCCGCTGCATTGGTTGGCTGCGCTGGGTTGTGGTTCCGTGATCAAGAGGCTGCGTCCTTCTCCTACCCATCTCTATGGTAAAGGAAAGGAGGGTAAATCATAATATCTTGCTTCCTCTCTCAGACTTGGTGTTGTAGGTGTCTCTACAACACATCGCTCAACGCACAGTTCCAGAAATTTCCAATATGCCAATACCATATGTGTTGGAGTTTATAAACCAGCCTAAGATTACTGCAATTGTGGGCGTTCCACTTTTGCATAGTTCAATGGTTTTTGACACATAGTTCAACGATAGTTTCGACAATATGTCTTAGTATAGATGATTTCAAATTCGGGGTATAGATGCCGCCCTCTACTCCATAGTTTTGCGCCCCCATCGATCGAACCCAAGAAGCTCCTTTATCGAAAAAGAAGGAATTATCACTATCAACTTAGTACCACTGTAGCGCTAACGTAGGTCGTGGTCAGACCGGCTACATGGCCCGACCGGCTACCCCACCAAAATCCAGACCAGACCACCCAACCACCCATCTACTACAATGGTCAAGCGCAAGAGTATAAAGGCTCAGGAGCGCAATTTACGACTTTCTGAAGCTGTTTTAGGAGTACAGACTGGAAAATTCAAATCTGCAAATGCTGCAGCAATTGCTTTGGACCTAAGGCCTAATACTATGCGGAGACACGTACGTAGTATATAGCATACACAAGCAGACGCGCAATTACCCCATCAGCTATTGTCAAAAAATCAAGAACAAACCCTTTTAAAGTGGATTAAGCAACTTACAAGTAGTGGCTATGCTCCTAGCTACCGGATTTTAAGAGAGGTAGCTGATGAAGTGTGTACAAACAGGTGTCGCGTTTACCAGAGCCAACTACAAAGCTAACAACTTCAAAATCAACAACTTCAAATACCCAAATTACCGCTTAGGCAAGACTAGGTGCTACGGTTTATTCAAAGGCATCCTAATCTACACGTTAAGCTAGGAAGAAGGGTAGAGGCACAAAGGATAAATAGGGTGACAAAAGAGGTGTTAAGGGGGTGGTTTGAGGCATATAAGAGCCTTATAACAGAGCAAAAAATCGAAAACTACAACACCTACAACATAGATAAGACTGGATTTTCAATTAGAACAATGCAATCAACAAGAATTATCGTGGATTCAAGCCTTAGGACGCGTTTTCAAGCTCATCTAAGAAGGCAGGAATGGGTCTCTGCTATTAAGTGCATCTGTATAGATGGGATAGCTATCGACCCCCTTATTATCTTCAAGGGATAGAACATACTACAGAGCTACATCTAGGAAGGTAGGAATAGGTGTCTGCTGTTGAGTGCATCTGTATAGATGGTACAGCTATCAACCCCCTCATTATCTTCAAGGGACAGAACATACTACAGAGCTAGATTCCAAAGGAGGTTATAAGCAAATGGCACTTCTCTGCAAATACAAAAGGATAGACAAGCAATCTTCATAGATTAGAGTGGCTAAAACGCGTTTTTGAGCCCTTTACAAGAGAAAAAGCAACACTTCCAAATAGAAAACTACAACAAAGGCTCCTTATTTACAACGGCCATAATAGCCATATAAGCGGGAGCTTTATATCATACTGTATATAGAATTGCATATTGCTCCTTATACTACCTCCTTATACCTCTTATGTGCTTCAACTACTTAATGTTGTAATTTTTGGACCTTTGAAAAAACACCTTACAACTGCCCTCTCTCACCTTAATGAGGCGCAACTGCTACACATACAGAAAGCAGAGTGGATGGAAGCATACATACAAGCAAGAGAAATGGCATTTTCAAATTCAAATATTAATTCTGCTTGGAGAGGGAGTGGCCTACAGCCGTTCTAACCACAGACAGTCATACGAGCAGCTACGCTTCCTACAATAGACGTAGCGACAGAACGGCCACATACTCCTATAGAGCATGACATTTTTGAGAAAGTATTTTTGAATAGCAGTCCACCTGATTTTCAAACATTTCATAAAGCAAATATAGTGCTTTCTTCTACAATAAGTCGCGGCGTTCTTGATACTCCTACAAAGCGATACATCTACAAGCTTGCAGATGAAACAGAGCGACTAAATACCTGCAATATCCTTCAACAAAGAGAGACAGAGAACCTACGGTCAATTATTCAGAAAAGAAGAGCTCAAAATAAGGGTAAGAGAGCAGTTTTAAAGGGTCAATTCCACATCTCTACATAGGAGCTACAGTCGCAAGTTGTAGAAGCTGAAGAAGCAACAGCAACAGCTTCACAGAGACCTAGAACAACACTACGACTAAATTACCACACGGTAATTGAGGAAATAGATGAAGAGAGTGAGGAAGAGCTATATGACAGTGATTTGGATGAATTGGCACTGTAGTAATTGAATTATTTGCGATTTTTGAAGTTGGGAGTTTGGTGGTCTAGTCTGGATTTTGGTGGGGTAGCCGGTCGGGCCATGTAGCCGGTCTGACCACGACCTACGTTAGTCATGCCAATCAATGTAAGCAGCTGCTCAAACCACTCTCACTTCAGAATATAAAGCAAACTGACCCTGTAGAAACATGCACTTCCACAACACAAACTTCTGTGCCTTGTATGTGTGTGCTGCTACAAGACTGCTGAACGAGGCATGATCTTGTTATCATGTCGAAGCACTAATACATACATGACTCTATTGGCGTCCTTGCTTTTAAGGCCATTTTCAGCATTTTAGTAGCGAATTAATTGCTATCCAAAATGCCGCAAACTTTAATGTATTAATATCAGAATTGCCACATATACATATTATGAGAAATATTCAAAATTAGAAACTTCTACCAAAAATATGTAAAATACCTAAATTACCGCATTATGTCCTAAGTTATTCCATAAGTAGTCGATATCGGAAGTGCCTGTTGAATTATTGTAAATATCAGAACTGCCACCTCACTACCAGAGAGTAGAAACTCACGAGGTTATATGTCACAGTAATAGCAGACAGGATATACAAAAGTGTAACAAGTTAGAACAGGTGAGTAGAATAGTGCACTACTGTTAGAGTTTATAAACTAGCCTAAGACTAACGTAGGTCGTGGCGTACTGCGCCTTATAGCGTACTGCGCCTAGTGAGGTTGGGGCCACCCCCACCAACAGCTTCAAAAAAAACCAATCAATTTTCTACAGCCCTAATTCATCTATATCATCATCAGAAAGCTCCATATTGCTCTCCTCGCTCTCCTCG
>JPJW01000020.1:0-29804 GCA_000750755.1 Pseudogymnoascus sp. VKM F-4513 (FW-928)
CCCCTTCCCTGGTTCCCCACAACAACCGCGTTTGGTTCATTCTGGACCCAAGGACCATCTTACAGGTCTGGCATCCTCAACGGGGATCGGTTGGTGTATTACCCATAGATTAGTTTTATTATGGAACAAGCCCACTGTATGCACCCTGCACGTCGAGTACGATTTCTTATTAAGGCAACAGTAGTCTCCCCCAGGTTTTTCTGTCACTTTGCTTCTCCATCCTTCGTACAAACGACCACGCGCTCGCTCATTTTACGCCTCATCGATAGAAACGCCGATAGATTCGACGTCTTCAAGTTTGCCCTGTTGCCTCTCCGCTCACTATTGTCGCGTTGTGTATTCGTGAAGCTCACAGGCTTGGTCGTGCCTCAAAATAACACTCATTTGCGATCGAGTTCATAGCATGGCCTAAGAACTGCCTCTGCTGCAAGGGTCGTGCATTCACCAATTCGACAGCGGCGCATCGATAGCCACCTCCCAGAGGGGACCAGCTTCAACGTCTTTTTGCGGCGGCGGATGCCGGGTCCGAAAATTGAATCTTAGTCTGCCATCGCCTCACAATCCGGATCGCCAATATGGTTTACGACGCAGCGCTAGATGCAGCCTTTCGGGGTAGCTGCTTTGTTCCCTTTCTCCAAGAGGAGTTGTACGCCAATATCACAGAAGGCTGTAAGTTACCGTGTGCTGCCAGCGCTCGCCGGACCCCGCTGATCAATGCTCTCCAGATATCCCTGGCCGAATATGCACCGAGCTCGCGCCAAATATCACCTGTTGCTTGCCATGTCCTTCAACAGACTGGTTATATCCCGATTCCTTCGCGACAGTAACAAATGCAAGCAGTTGGCTCAATGTGGTAGGACTGGTGTGCACAGTGTTCCTACTCTTGTCGTTTGCGATTTTGCCGGTGGAGAAGACTCATCGACACTATCTGAGCATATGTCTTGTCATTGCCATCGTAATCATGCAGGTATGTAGTCTCTAAATATTCCTCTCGTCAACGGTCGGTCTAACCACCCTTTCTAGTTGGGCTTCGTTATTCCCCTGGGAGCGAAACCGGAGCAATGCGCCAACGCCATTACGCCTCATGGTATGGAGAGTAGTACGACATGCGCGCTCTCTGGTGCATTTCTCCTGGCTGGCGGTTGGTGCGGTATCATGTGGGTGTTTATGCGCGCCCTCGCGCTGCATTTGCAAATCTGTTGGCAAGTTGTAATTGGAAAAGCCTGTAAGTTGAACCCCTTGACAAGGACCGCGGTATAAATAGCTGACGCAGGTGACTCTTAGTTATGTGGGGTGCTTTGATTGGGGGCTGGGGTGTTCCTGCTGTTGCTCTTGCCATTGCCATGGTATTCAGCGGAGTTTCCTTCCGCTTTGGAGGTATGTTCGACAAGTTGTGGTTTTCATCTGCCTGTGCTGACCTGGTTTAGAAACCTGCCATATCAACCATACGAACAGTCTTGCGGACTTCTGGATTCCGCTTCTGATATTCGGTGGATTGACCGTCATCATCCAGTTCACCACTTTCGGATATTGCATAAAGGTTTATTTGGCCTCTCTTTCTGATAGCAGCAGCACCACCAACAGCTCTGCGCTCCCCTCATATTCTGGTAGTGTTGTTACTCTCACCCCACGACAAGCCTATCGCCGGATTCAACGAGTGGTGGAACTTCAATGGAGGGGTATCGCAATCGTCATCATCATCATAATAGATGTCATATTCTTCGCGGTTGTCTTCGTCGTGATGGACAACAACCAGATCAAGGCGGCAAATGTCTCGGCGGAAACCATCGGAAATACTAAACCAGGAGAAGAAAACCCATCTGTGGAGTGGCTGGCTTGCTTGGTGGGGGCCCAGGGTGATAAAGGCCCTTGCTTGGAAAAATCCGCCAACCTGATCATGAACCAGGCCACAATTACCGCTGTGCTTGTCCTTCTCTCGGTACGTCTCCTTATTTTGTTCGTGCTCGTGAAGTGCAGTGCTAACAATACTAGTGCAACGGCATTTGGCTACTGCTTCTGATGTCGCGCCTCTCGATGTACACGGGCTGGTACGACCTTGTCACGTCAAGAACCAAGCCCAATGGGGAGTTTATAAGTGCAGATGCTGCCAGAGCTTACAGTAAGGATCCTAGCACTTACGAAATGCTTGCCTCGAATGGCCGAGACGTGGACTACCCGTCGAAACCCGATCTTCCTCTAACTCAATTATCTCCAGCCGTCACATCTCCAACAGGGAGGTCCGGGAGGCAAACGCCTGATTACTTTGGGCGTGAAGCCAAATACCAAAACCCCACACATTCTTTTTCG
Source organism: Pseudogymnoascus sp. VKM F-4513 (FW-928) (assembly GCA_000750755.1). Lineage (NCBI taxonomy): Eukaryota > Fungi > Ascomycota > Leotiomycetes > Thelebolales > Thelebolaceae > Pseudogymnoascus > Pseudogymnoascus sp. VKM F-4513 (FW-928). The sequence continues at coordinate 2,308 of JPJW01000020.1, forward strand.
TCACCGAGACCGCCTCCAGGAGGCAGGGATTGGAATTCTGCATCAACACACGCACCGTCAGCACACAAACCCCACATCGATCCGTTGAGCATGAACAAATTTTAGGGCTTACAAAAGCAAGACTGTTTTGTCTATAATTCACAAATGATCATAATGCTGGGAAATATAGGGAGTCATAGGGCGCGGTTTGATTTTTACCTGGGAGGCTTGAGGAGGTTAAGGACAAAGTGATGCATTTTAGCGATAGAACTGTTTGCTGTACGTATGCTCCTTTGGTGTGCTAGTAGATTACAGGGGGTGGATACTTTCACGTGGTTTGAGACTCGAGGTTATTGTAAAGCTCGTTACCTTGTATACTTCGATTCGGTCGATTTAGCTACATGTCAATTATTTCCCAACATTGCAAGATGAGAGATGAGATCGTGAGGGTTTCCATTTTAGAGATAAGAGGGTCAACTTTGCGATGGTACCAGCTTGTTCGGGACAGAAACAGGCTATATTCAAAGCGGTCCGACTCCAGTTTCAAAACACATTCCCGCCGCCTATCCACTACATATCAAACCTCAATATGTGTCAGTTTATTTAAAGGGGCCGTGATGGTAGCGAAGGAAAGTCAGGGATGAGCAATGGATGAGCAAGGGGTTAACAGTACGCTAAAACGGAGCTTATCTACTCCGATGATGGCGCACCACAAGGCTGCGCTACCATCTTGCGGCTGAGCTCTAAAACCGCGACCCCACTGAATCCCACGCGTGCGCCAAGGGCCCAAACAGGCGCGCTCTTTCATACTTAATCGCGGGGTTCAACGTCCTTCTCTTAACCTCACCAAACTGTCGATATAAGACAATCAGCATACGAGACATATAGTATCTGCCAGAGGCCACGCTGACGCTTCCAATTATGCCGACGCCGTGAGGCATACTCCATACCTTCCACAATGGCCTCCCCTACGAAAGAGAGCTTTTCTTCTCTTGCGCCCTCAAACATTCCGGCAATCCAAGCTCCTCCATCTCCTAGGACTCACCGAACTCTCCGCAGATTGAACTCAGCACACACCTTGGGCTCAAACAAACCCTCCTTGATTTCACAGCAACGCCTACAGCAAACGGCGCAGAATCAAACTCCGAGGCCGAAAGATCAGCCATCATTGCCAACAGGCCATGTGCACCAACGCACAAGGTCCAATAGTGATGTTACCACCGTGAGCACCCAAGGCACGGGGATAGCTGGTAGAAAGCAAATCAGCGCGAAGAAACCAGCCGGGGCGGAAACCTTCTCACTCGACCGGCTCATCCGAGAAGGCCCAGACCGTGACATGATAGGTGCGTTGGATTCCACGAGATTGAAAATTCTGGATCAAGGGATCAAGAGCGATAGCGATGGAATGGCAAGTTTTCTTGGTGCAGCCCTGTGTGAGCGGTTTTGCTAACTGTCTTAAAGTCCTCTGTTCGCATATATGCGTGGCTTATCCTCCTGAATGCGCCGCTACTGGAGACTGATGCATACCTCGTACTGGTTCACCGTGGAGCTTCACCGGCCTACTCCAAGATCCGCAATGACACCTTTCGGACACTCGCAACGGATCCTCTTTTCCGGCGCCGCGTTAGTGAAGCAAGCCTAATCCGTCTACTGAATGCAGTGGCCTGGAGGCTACATGACGCGAAAGAAGGGCGCATTGAGAGTGCAAGTGCCACCAGTAACAGCAGCAAGGTTACACATACTGCCACGGCGGATGGCAGTCCGAAATTACATTCTGCGACACCAGTGATCAAGAACAGGGCCCGGGCCTTGACGTTGACTACGGAAGGGTCAGACGCGGGAACGTCTGAGCCTGGGACCTACGTCCAGGGAATGAATGTGCTTGCCGCCCCTTTTCTCTATGCTGCTCGGAGCGAATCAGAGGCGTTCGTTGCATTTCATAGGTTTATCACTCATGAAGTCCCTGGGTATGTACGTGGCGCCATGAGCGGCGTGCACAAAGGACTAGCACTAGTTGACAAAGTGCTGTCAATCGTTGACCCGAAGCTGAGCCTCTACCTCATGGGCAAGGGCATGCATGCGGAGCTGTACGCATTCCCCTCTGTCCTTACCTTGTGTGCCTGTACGCCACCTCTACCAGAAGTCCTGCGTCTTTGGGACTTCCTTTTTGCTTATGGCGCACATTTGAACATCCTTTGCATCGTGGCACAGCTTGTCATGCTGAGGAACTCCATCTTGAGCTCTCCAAGGTACATATATTATATGCTCAGTCCCATGGGAAACATGGCTAACCCGCTTTCAGTCCAACAAAAATACTTCGATCATTTCCTCCTCTACAGGCCGAGACTATAAAGGAGCTTACGTTGACATTGATCAAGAAGATACCAGATGATGTATATGCAGAGATAGTAGCTCATGCGCTATAGTACTGGGGATACAGAACATTGCTGAACTATATTGGAAGATTATTCGGTCAGGAGTAAGGCGCTTAATTTGGGATTATGAAAGGTTCCGGGGGCACAAGTTGGAGAGAAACATGCATCGCAAAGTCCGATGCCAAATTATATAACGAATGCACACGAATGATATACATGAAGGCCAGCTTTAATACTGCATTATAGTTTGTTTGAATGGTATATAAGTTCATTGTAGCATTTCTATCACACCGAATATCTGCTGTAGATGACGGCCAAATGAAGTATAGTAATTATGTAGTTGTTACCTCGCTCAGAGTCGCAGAGAAATGTTGGTAAAGTATGCATCTATGTTAACTATTGCATGATTAGCTATGTCTGCCAAGGTAATCCTGAGAGAAAAAGGCAATTGAGCTTTCGCATGCACTGCATGTTGAGATATGGATCAGATAGTCCGTTAAGATCATCGGGCCTGTGAGGGCGCCTGACATAAGAGGTACCAGAAAATAAGTAAAATGTGTATCATCATTGTATCTCGGGGAAAGCAACTTCAATTGAAAGGGAAGTTCGATCAAACTTACCATTGGTATTCAGCAACACCTCGGTCGAAATGTCACCTCGACGAGGGAGCCTGCCCCAAGGCAATATGGTCGTCGTTCAACTATTACCATTTCCAGTAATTCTGGGCCACAGGCCGACAAAATTTGGTTGCGAACAATAACTCCAAAGTTGGAGAGTACGAATATGCTGGCAAGAGGAAGAAAATCTCGGTGGTTTTAATCTACAAATTCTGATTGGGACTAGCGTGGTTACCACACAAAAGAAGTTGCTGCCCTAGCTTGATTTAAGCGACCGCACTTTTCGTCGGGACGTGAAGCGACAACTTTTGATCCTCACCCACGACGACGACCTCCGCCCTTCGACACCTCCATAATCATCGACAATGGGACGCCTTCACTCTAACGGAAAGGGCATATCTGCCTCCGCCATCCCATACTCCCGCACTCCCCCAGCATGGTTGAAGACCACGCCTGAGCAGGTACAATTTGCCAATCGACCGGTCGAGAAATTGCGCGCTTACACTTCTATAGGTTGTTGACCAGATTTGCAAGCTCGCAAAGAAGGGTGCTACCCCATCTCAAATCGGTGTTGTCCTCCGTGACAGCCACGGTGTTGCCCAGGTCAAGGTTGTGACCGGTATGTGGAATTTTTCAATCCGATTTCTTCAAACATAAACTAACGATGCCCCAGGTAACAAGATTCTCAGAATCCTCAAGTCCAACGGTACGGTTCCACCAACATGAATCCACGGCTATACTCGAATATGCACATCTTGGACGAATATAGTCGTGGATCTATTCCACAAAAATACCCAGCCTCTGTTTGGTCTCAAAGACTGACGGAGTGATCTCTACAGGCCTCGCACCAGAAATCCCAGAGGATCTTTACATGTTGATCAAGAAGGTACGTTATGACAAAATTTGCACCGGGCGCAATCACAATGCTAACCAATTATTCTCCAGGCCGTCGCCGTCCGCAAGCACCTCGAGCGCAACCGCAAGGACCAGGACTCCAAGTTCCGCCTGATTCTCATCGAGTCCCGTATCCACCGTCTGTCCCGCTACTACAAGACCGTCGGTGTTCTCCCACCCACCTGGAGATACGAGAGCTCCACCGCCAGCACCATGGTCTCATAGATCATTCGCTGGATTGGTTGTTTAAGGAGTTGGGGCCGGATATCTTGCATTATGATCAAAACTACTGTTCTATGAGCTCGGATAGCTTAGATCTCAGTGAATTGAAACCCGCACGCACCACTCGTCTTACATGTTCCTATCCTTTGAACCGTGCATATCAATGTGACAGTATGGATGCTATCTGCTTGACCACTGGGCCTAATTCAGTTGGCGAAATCATTTCCAATCGCTCCTCCCTTCTTGTGGCTGGTTATTATCACCGGCTACTGTCTACTTTTGATACCGTGCATGGCTCCCATCCATCATCCGTGCCGTAATATACGCCCATGCTTTCTCAGTTTCCCTCAATCTCCTTCGATTTCTGAAGTAAGAATTCCCCCAGCACCCTCAGTGGGTCAGATGGCCTATGGAAAGTCAATACGCTGTGGTTTAAGTAATACATAGCCTTGGTAGTAAACGCACTGTTCTTTTGCCAGCTGTTTCATGCCTTCCAACAACGTCGCCGTGACTTTGGCGTTCAGGTACTGGCGCGCAGGAGCTCCATGGGGTGGGGCATGCGCAGGCATAGCAGTTGGCCCTGGCTCAGGATGCTGAGACGCCGCCCGAGATGAACTATCGGCCGCAATATTTGCTTGTACAGGCGTGCCAGTGCGGGCAGGAATTGGGCTCTGAGCGTTAGGAGCTTTTCCCAATGCGGGCGCCGGCGACTGTGCCAATGTAAGTAAGAATCTCACCAGAACCACTCTTGTGCCATACAAACCTCAACGGACTCATCAGCCATTGTGACATCTTTGGCCTCCTCTGGCTGGGGTGGGTTGGCTGAGATATCAGTCGTCTCTGCCTCGCCTGGGGCCACAGGTTGTTGGGCCATGGCTTGTTGATACGCTTGGGCAGCCGCGGCAATTCCAGTGGGTGGGTTCTTAGCTTCCATTGTTCGGGGGATGTATGTATTAATTCATCTCCTTGGTGGTACAAACAGCTGTCGATCTAGAGGGAATGTTAACTCTTTGTTTGCTCCCCAATTGAGTGTGGATCACGCCGCACAAATAGGTGTCAGGTGACCACGCGTCAGGGATTTCGCGAACTTCTCCTCGCCATGCGCTCAACCCCACCTCTTCCCGATAAGGCGGTAATTATCACAAGAGACGCTTGGTTGAATGAGCGATATGGTCTGGTTGTAAGACACGTCGGCCGAGTCCAAAACCTATTAATGGGGAGGTGTCACATAATACACGCGTGTTGTCACCGATGGCAGCTACGGATGAACGTGATGGCTACCCCGTGAAGCGGCGAAAGACTGGCGAACAGGCTGAGACCCTGAAACCAGCGACTCCTTCGGCAGCCAGTGATGGCTTCGACGATTCAAGTCTTAGCTGGGACATCGACACTTCTGGCTCAGATACAGACGCAGTTGAATCCAAGCCAGACACGAGCGACCCCACTGCGCTGGAAAGCACTCTTTCACATCTAGACCAGGGAAAAAGTGCCATCATAGATTACGAGGCTATGCAGCCATTTGAGAAAGCTCTAAATATACCCACAGACCCTGAAGACAATTTAAACGCTCCAGAATTACCCGGTGGCCGCCGCTCTATTTATGTCGATGCCTTTAATCTGGCTTTGGAGACTGTCCTTGATGAAGAAAGCCATTTATTTGACAAGAACGAGGAGAGGGTATTCATCGAGTGGCGTGGGTTGAGCTACGAGGCCCAATATCTGTATGAGACACCTGGTCATAATTATCACCGATTGTTTTTCTAACCTTCGTTAGTTATGTCCGATTATTTCTCAGGAAGACCTCGGCCTGGCACCGTATTTCGAAATTGGGATATCATTCCGATATATCAGATATGCCCACTGCTATCGAAAGTCTGCAATATCCTCGCCCTCTGCCGCAGGTCTCAGATGCAGTGCCGGTCACAGGCGTTAAGATAGAAGACGCGGATTCTCACTTCACGGGCGATTCTTTTGCCTTTGCCGATGCACTGGCTAAGGACACAACAACGCTGGAAGAAGTATCGTCGCTACTGTCGCTAGATGAACTAAAGAGCATCGGCAAGGAAGCGAAAGTCCGAGGAAGGAACAAAACAGAGCTACTGGGCGCTCTCCAGCGCATGAGTCGAGCTCAAAGCGGCCTTGGTTCTGTCGGCCTGGTAATACTGAAGTCGAAATCTGATCCGGAAATGGTATCTTCTGAGCCCAGCATATTAAATATTCCTCATATCTCGGCTGAGGACTGTGGTGTGGTTCAGCTGGACGGGAGTGCCAATCGTTTGAACGGCAATGCGAAACTGCCAGATCACGCATTTGGCGATAATAATAGGGATAAGCACTTCATCCTCAAGATTCTCAACAATATCGGACCCTGCATTCGACTTTCATCCAGTACGTTGAAACTTTTTGAAAGAGTGCACATGGTTTATTACAGATCAACTAGATGGACGGGTGCGTACTTGATAGTCCACACAATTCGGACACCTGCTGACTTGATCCAGAGAAATCACTCACTACGATTATTTTGGCACGAATTCAGATGAGAAATTTCCCAAGTTACTTAATCTGCAGATCAACCAATATATTCCCATCGAGAGAAATGCTACTCGAATTCGAAGCAAGTATCCGCCTCCAGCACCATGTTGACAGCATACTCGATAATGGAATTCAGGATAAGCAAGTACAAGAAGAAATGCTGTCCATATTTGAGGAAGTCTATCCGAAGTGGCAAGCTTTGGTGGCCGATGAGCAGCGCAAGGAGGAACGAGTGTATGAAAGCGGAGAGGGGGCATACCTACGGCTCTTCTCGCCTTGCTCGGTATACACGCGCATTATATTCAAAGCAACCTTGGTATTTGGACGGCTGAAGATGTACGAACGAGAACACAGTGTGCTGACAAAGCTTCTCCAACAACGTCTCTTTATTTACCGTCGCGGTGGCATATATCAAAGAAAGGCGCTTCTTGAAGAGCATTATTTGGCTGAGGCTGGAGCTGGCTCGACAGAAACTGCTGGCATGAGCCAGGACCAGCAGAAAAGACATTGGAAGCGCCTGTCACTGAAGACAGCAGAAGAAGGGTTACAAGACCGCGACTGTCACGTAATATATCATTACGATCTGCAGAAACGAATCGTCAAGCTTGAGAAGGCGATAAAAATCCCAAAGAGGGAGCAGCACGACTTTGGACACACACGGTTTATCACACCCATAGAGACCAATGTTGAGGGTATACAGATTCGTGTCATGCCCGGGGACGTCGGGCGCGCTGGTGCTGAGGAACGACGGGGTCTCAAAACTGTTTGGGTGGACGAAAAGGATGGTGGCGAATGTAGTGTTGAAGCTATGTGCCTTTCATGGTATCGAAGTCAGGGGTGGAAAGGTAAGCTCTTGCATACGCCCCTGGGTTTTTGAGAGCGATCATGACAAGTGTGGATGTTTAGTTCTGGTTGAAAATAGGCTAATTGTGACAGGTTATCATGCTGAAGGCGGCATTCTCCAAACTCTTTTCGCGTATCTCTTCTATGATATTCTTTTCGCCTACATCCCGAATGTCTTCCAGACGGAGTTCCAGACATGCCCGCTTGATTTATATACCGAGGCGTTTTTTCCCTCTCGCGCATCCGAGATATACCACCGACTTGCAGAGCTATCGAATGGTGGTGCTGGACGATTAATCCGAGAAGTCAACGAACGAGAGAGGGATAGGCGCACGTGTGTGGTCGGTTTGAACTGGGACTTCGCATTGGATGATTTGCTAGAGATTGCAACCTGTTTTGACGGCTCAGCTCTGGCCAGCATATGTATGGTGATGGCGCAGGACTATCGGCAGCGAGGTGGTGGCGTCCCTGACCTGTTCCTCTGGAATCCAGAGACAAGCCAGGTGATGTTCTCTGAGGTCAAGTCTGAAAATGACAGGCTTTCCGACACGCAACGCCTATGGATCCATGTCCTCATGGGCGCTGGTGTGAGGGTCGAGCTGTGCAATGCTGTAGCAAGAGAGGTGAGGACCAAGGAGGAATGAGAGGAAACATGGACCCGGGGCCTCTCTGGGGAGAAACAGAGACTGAAGAATCGCCGTCAACTGGCGTGGACCTACCTGGAGGACGAGGGAGGACTGGAATTAAACCTGGACCCTGCACCTGTTCGGGTAGAAGGGAGAGAAGGAAGGGCGAAGGTTAAACACAGCCTCAACCGGCGAGCACCTACCTATCTGGAGGACGAATTCCCACAAAACATTGTGATGTCCGCAGTCTACTCCAGTCTTCCACGCGTCGATGACATTCACAGGACCCCGATGACATTCTCAGGCGCAGCTCATAATCGGCAAACATGTCCTATTTCGGTCCCATATGCCTCATCTTGAGACACAAAGGGGGTGGGTGAGAATAGGGGAGGCTGATCCGCCCGCGGAAATATCGAAAATTTGGAGACAGAGGATGCAAATATTGGGCTTCCCCATTCATATTTCATATTGCAATGTATATATGTATATTTTATACCAATCCTTTGGGATATCTGTATGATTGGGTGCCAGCCCACAGGGAACAAGCAACAATATCAAAACGTGTGTGCCGCGGGAGACAGGCACGAACGACTTGGCGCTGTGGTGTAAATTCCCTGCGCGGGGCATGTACCTTGTGCGAATATCCGGGGCAAGTGACACCACATTAGGGATAGAGAAGGATAATGGAAACCGCCAAAAATTGGGGGTTTGGTGGGGGATGGTAGATGGGTCGGCGGGCAAGGGCAGGCAGGAGAGGGCAGGAGAGGGCAGGAGAGGGCAGGAGAGGGCAGGAGAGGGCAGGAAAGGGCACGAATAGCTCAGGTTGGACGTCACGTCATCGGCCCCATGCTGTGGCATCATTTACTAGCGCGATTTGGTTGCAGAGGTGCAGAGGATACCAGAGTACTTTGCGTTGGTCTGGCTGCGCGAACAAATTTTAATCCCATACACTCATTACAGACAGATGTAGAGTACAACCGAGTTATCTTCTGTAGTACTCGATTTCTTGCCATGCAAATTCAACGTGTATGTATGCTCGTACAGTGGGAATGTTCTATCTATCGTCTATCGTAGGGCAGTTATCGTGTACCGTAGTATCGTGGCAACGGACGGGAAGGGGACTCAAGTTGCACCAGATGTGCGATCTTGCATACTACGTACTACGGAGTGTGTGGTATAGAGTACAGTACTCCGCAAATACTTGGACCATAATAGAACGGTGTCCTGTTGCGTGGGAGTCCATGTACCTTGCCCTGTCGTTTGTATGGAGTATATGACCAACACAACTCTCTGCGGTACTTACCATCCCCCATGCCACGGCTGTGCATGCTTTGTATTGTATGTACTGTACCTGCTCCTGTACTCGTACTGTAAGTTACTAAGCACCAGAAAGGGCTGTTGGGGTCCACGCGCGATCTCCATAACATGTGGGCACTCTCACGTATGGGGAGGAGGGAGGGGAGAGAAAGAAGGGCAAGAAGAGGTACGTATACCACTTAGCAGACTCTAGTTTACTCAAGACGAGAACTACTCCAGCATATATCCCGTACTCGAGTAGCATTCGACTGCCGCACTGTACGTACAATGCAGTCTGTCCAATCTGTCCAAACGGAGTGCGCGCATGCCGTAGTTATGTATCTCCGTACTCACTGTTGTATCTGCAGGCGGGTTTTTAAGGTTCCCTATCGCTTGTCCGCCCTTATCCACCCCAGTCCACCCCAGTCCACCCCAGTCCACTCTTTGCCCACGCTTATCCACACCGAGCCGCCTCGGTTGCAGGGATAACATGGCGTGCTCTTCCACTTTTCCAAACGCTCCTCTCTTTTCTCTGCTTAATGCGGGCCAAAGTGTACTCACAACGCGTACTTGTCCCATACTGCAACCTGCAACCTGCCAGCTGCCCTCACTTTACACCAGAATAGTATGGCAGAAGGGCAAAAAAGTACATACTTTGCTATACAAATCAAAGTGGACGTGCGTTATGCTAACAACTCCCGCTCTTCCCTATCCTTCTTACCCCCACTACTCTCCACCAAACACTGATCATGTTTTGTGAATTCATCCCCGTTTTCCCGCCCCTCGGACGCCGGCCATGGTTCCGGTCTGTGAGGACTTCACTGTATAATACTCCGAGTGCGCTCGTGTCGTACGGAATCATCTCAAATACTGTACACCTACATAATCCCCGAGTCACCTGTTCCATCTCCCCTCCTCCTCCTGTCGCTCTCTTTCCTCTTCTCTCCCGGTAACAACACCAAAGGGACTCACTCGCATTCAATACTCGCCCGTCCCCCCTCCACCAACACGCCCCCAATTACGCCCTCAACCTACCTCACAAACGACAAGAGTGGCTTCTATCAAACAAGCAATCTGCTCCTTCTCCACCTAACGACTTAACGACGCCACACTTGCGAATGTCTCTCTCGCTTTCTGATTTATAGAAAATCACGCCTTTTCCATCCAGAGTGAGGTAATCGTCCGGGTTCTGGCGTGCTGTGCTGCTCCCACACCTACTCAGGTCAAGCCACCACACCTCGCCGTACCCTCCCAAACGTCAGCTCGTGGCGTCCTGCGAAAGCTTGCCTGCTTGCTTATTCGAATCCCTCCACAGCGGGAATATCCCTGGAGCCATACTTTTGGATCTCCCCCTTCTGGACTGATTCTCCCCCACGGCACCCGTGCTTTTACAGGGGCGCTATCCTGCAACAGGTGAACCTGCAGCCCATCTAGCTCCTAGACTGTACATTGTCTGCATACACTACACGCGCTGTAATTCGGCAGCATCCACTGCACAAGTTGCACATCACCATACCCTTGTCTGTCAGGCCGCGCCATATTCATATTCGGTGCTCCTGCGCGGGGGTCAGGGAGGTCACTGTTTCACCCTCCACGCGACGCTGCGCGCGCAGGTGAAGCTGGGCCCCTTCCACGCTTCTTTTTGGTCAAGGGATATAAGGCACGCCATCTCCCATCATCGGCAGCCTTACATTTGGCCAGCATCCGCTCCTTCGCAACCACAGCGCTCTCTATCAGGAAAAAGACCTTCGTCTTTTTGTTGCCATCTCCAGGCAACGTCGGTGCAAACTCGTGCACTAGACACTTCGGATCTTAATCGACTCGAATCCCTTCACAACCGCCCTTAAGGGTCCTCTCATTCAAAATGGCCGAGACAAGGGCAAAGGCCGGTCACTTCGTGGCTAAAGCACTCGGAATTAAGCTTGACGAGCCGTATGTCTACGAAACCACCACCAGGGGCGAGTCCGTCTTCTCAACCAAGACGGCCGATACTTTCGTCGAGGAAGAGCCGTCGAGCTGGGATTGGGTTAAGGAGACGGTCCCAAGTTGGAGGGACGCTGGAGCCTACGTTCGATCGCTGTTCCCGTTCACGTACTGGATCACGCGCTACAATGTGCAGTGGCTTATAGGTGATTTGGTTGCAGGTTAGTCTTCTTATTTGCGATTGCGTCTCGCCCTTCTCCTGCTAACCTAAACAAAGGTATTACGATTGGAGCCGTCGTTGTCCCGCAAGGGATGGCTTATGCGCTTCTTGCAAAGCTAGAGGTTCAGTTCGGTTTATACTCTTCCTTCATGGGAGTCCTGGTATACTGGTTCTTCGCAACGTCCAAGGATATTACTATTGGTGTATGTTCTCCTCCCCCCTGAATTTTGGTATTGTGCTGACTCCCCAAATAGCCCGTTGCCGTCATGTCAACAATTGTCGGCAATGTTGTTATAAAAGCAAATGACATCGATCCTAGCATCGAAGGGCATGTTATTGCCTCTGCTTTAGCTGTTATTTGCGGCGCTATCATTGTGACAATCGGCCTGGTTCGAATGGGGTGGATCGTTGATTTGATCTCGCTCACTTCTATCACCGCATTCATGACCGGGTCCGCCATCAGCATTGCAGCTGGCCAAGTGCCAACTATGTTGGGCATCAGCAAACGTCTTGACACGCGAGCCCCGACATACCTCGTCATCATCAACAGCTTGAAACAACTCAAGCACTCGACCTTGGATGCTGCCATGGGAGTTACTGCTCTGGCCATGCTATACATCATACGCGGCGCGTGCAGTTATGCTGCCAAGAAGTATCCCAGCCACAAGAAGACGTTCTTCTTCATATCAACTCTCCGAACAGTCTTCGTTATCCTGCTCTACACACTCATCAGTTATCTCGTCAACAGGAATCATCGCGAGCATCCCCTGTTCAAGATCCTGCTGGATGTTCCTAGAGGTATGTTATATGCACTATAGCGCATTTGTGTCATTTATCTAATGTAAAACAGGATTCCAGAATGCCGCGGTTCCGAAGATCACCATACCTATTATCAAGCTGTTCATCTCCGAGGTGCCTGCCTCTGTTATTGTCCTCTTGATTGAGCACATTGCGATCTCGAAGTCTTTTGGCCGCATCAACAACTACATTATCGATCCGTCACAGGAAATGGTCGCCATCGGCGTCACAAACATTCTCGGACCCTTCCTCGGTGGATATCCCGCTACTGGTTCGTTCTCCCGCACAGCAATTAAGTCGAAGGCCGGAGTTCGAACCCCATTTGCTGGTGTAATCACTGCCGCCGTGGTACTCCTTGCCATCTATGCCTTACCGGCCGTATTCTTTTACATCCCAAGTGCGAGTTTGGCAGGAGTTATTATCCACGCCGTTGGTGATCTCATCACCCACCCGAACACAGTCTACCGATTTTGGCGAGTCTCGCCATGGGAAGTCCTCATCTTCTTCGTCGGTGTATTTGTCACTGTTTTCTCATCGATTGAGAACGGTATCTACTGCACCATCGTCATCTCAGCCGCTATTCTCCTTTTCCGTTTGTTGAAAGCCAAGGGTCGATTCCTAGGCCAGGTTAAGATCCATTCCGTCCATGGAGATAATATCCTAGGCGATACCGATCAATACAACCAGCAGGATTCTGATGCTCCGACATCCAATGTAGCCAGCACAGACGCACGCTCCCGCAACATTTTCCTTCCCATTGATCACGACGATGGGTCGAACCCTGAGATCGAGATCAAGACGCCTTATCCCGGAGTCTTTATCTACAGATTTTCGGAAGGCTTCAACTATCCCAATGCCAATCACTACCTTGACCACTTGACGAACCACATTTTTGCCGCCACCAGGCGCACCAATATCAGTTCGTATGAGAAGCCAGGAGATCGTCCTTGGAACGACCCCGGACCTCGCCCTGGACAAGAAGAGGTCGACACTTCCGGCAAGCCTACTCTTAAGGCTATTATCCTCGACTTCAGCTCCGTAAACAATGTCGACATCACCTCAGTGCAGCAGCTTATCGATGTGCGCAACCAACTGGACAAATACACTGCACCGGAGGTCGTGGATTGGCATTTTGCTTGCATCAACAACCGCTGGACCAAACGAGCGTTGGTTAGTGCTGGATTCGGGAACCCGTCTCAGCCAGGCCTTGACTTCCACCACCGATGGAAGCCAATCTTCAGTGTGGCTGAAATTGGCGGCTCTGATTCTGCTGCTGAGATTGCTGAGGGAGTTGAGAAGGATGAGCTTCAGAAGCACCAGACACGGGATGCCGAACGCACATCATCCAGCCCTGATGACATTGGGAACAGCCCCTCGACCACCACAACTGATGGTCTTGTGCCCCAGTTGAAGCAACAGTCTCGCGTAGCTGTGGTTCACGGGCTTAACCGTCCGCTGTTCCACACTGACCTTACGGGCGCCTTCCAGAGTGCCGTCGCCAATATTGAGTGGAGGCAAGAGGTTGAGGACCGTGGTGGCGCGAGCATCGGTCAGCTGCCTTAGTCGTTGCTGTTTTTGGCTTTGTGTTTTTCCAAGATACCCAGCGGGTCTGCTCTGCCCCTGAATTGTTTGGGTCGTTTTTTCAGCGTGCTTGTCCTGGAGAGGTTGGGAATGGAACCATATACGATATCTAGTACACGTATCTATCTTATCTATTTGTGGCCTTTTGATACATAAGTTGCGAAATTGGCTGGACAAATTATTATCTTCTATTATATGTCCTAAGCAACATTCGACATGCCTATATATGTGGCCAACATTTAGACAGCTTATAAACCTCATTAATATCATTCCAATTTCCAAAATTCACGTATAATATTTATGTTACCAGTTTCGTGGAATAAAAAATGCCGACTTATAGTATAGAGTACGTAGCCCTGAAAGTTGTCGCGGGGACCTGACCCCCGTACCCCGGTCCGGTCGCGACTTCGCCGAGCATTGCCTCCCCCACGCGACGATCCGCGTCCTTAGCGTATCTGACGAAACTATGATCCCTGTACGAGAAAGGTGGCCTGAACCGACAGTACCTGAGGTCCATCTATCATGAAGTGTCACCCAGACGAAACGCAGAATTTGGGGATTATTCGACAATCCACGCCTAAGTGGTAGCTGCGCTGATATCGACTATGAGCTGATATCGCTTTGGCTCTAACAATTGACCCCGACGTCTTTTCAACGACCACATAATCGGTCGCGCTTTCCAGGATGCCGCCGAAATCTAGATTCACGAGGCTAGATGCCTTCACAAAGACAGTGGACGAGGCGCGAGTCCGCACCACCAGCGGAGGCATTGTGACAATTGCTTCGCTTCTCATTGTACTCTATCTCGCCTTTGGAGAATGGGCAGACTATCGTCGCATTGTCGTGCACCCGGAGTTGATTGTGGACAAGAGCAGAGGAGAGAAGATGGAGATTTGGATGAACATCACATTCCCCTACGTCCCATGCGAGCTTCTCACGCTTGATGTGATGGATGTATCAGGCGAGATGCAGACAGGTGTTAAACATGGAGTCATCAAAGTCCGATTGAACTCCCCTGACGCGGGTGGCGGAGCTATCGATGTGAAGACACTTGACCTGTGAATACGCCCTTCCATTGAACTGTTGATTCAAGTCTAATATTTAACAGACACTCGGCCGAAGATCAAGCCGCGCACTTGGATCCGTCATACTGTGGCCAGTGCTACGGCGCTACTCCCCCACCGAACGCACAAAAGGCAGGATGTTGTAACACCTGTGACGAAGTAAGAGATGCTTACGCATCTGTTTCGTGGGCATTCGGTCGAGGCGAAAATGTCGAGCAGTGCGAACGTGAACACTATAGCGAGAGACTGGATGAGCAACGCAAGGAAGGTTGCCGCATCGAAGGTGGAGTGCGCGTAAACAAGGTCGTTGGCAACTTCCATGTCGCCCCAGGGCGCAGTTACAGCAATGGCAACATGCACGTCCATGACTTGGCTAATTACTGGGATACGCCGAGCCTGGAGCGCGGACACTCTTTTGCGCATACTATCCACCATATCCGCTTTGGCCCACAACTGCCTGAAGGGATTTCGAAGAAGTTTGGTGGTAAGAACCAGCCATGGACTAACCACCATCTGAACCCTCTCGATGGCGTTAAGCAGCATACACGCGACCCAGCCTACAACTATATGTATTTTATCAAGGTTGTTTCAACTTCGTATCTGCCCCTCGGATGGAACAGCAAAAGGGCTGCTGAAACCCAGGTCCAAGAGGAGAATGTTGGGCTTGGAGCCTATGGCCATGCCATTGATGGAAGTGTCGAGACTCACCAGTTCTCTGTGACCAGCCATAAGAGGAGTCTTATGGGTGGAGATGACAGTGCCGATGGTCACAAGGAGCGCCAGCATTCTCGTGCTGGTATCCCTGGTGTTTTCTTCTCCTACGTACGTTCCTGCTCCCCCCCCCCGAACCCCGAGCTACAAGCTAATATACAATAGGATATCTCTCCAATGAAGGTTATTAACAGGGAGGAGCGAACTAAGACTCTGGCTGGTTTCATCACCGGTTTATGTGCAATTGTTGGCGGTACTCTGACCGTGGCTGCCGCGGTGGACCGTGGTGTGTACGAGGGAGTTACGCGGATCAAGAAGTTACAATCGAAGACTCTCTGAAAAGTGGCAGGTTTTTGGAAACGTGCCTGTCATATTATGGAGCATAGGGTGAGGAGTTTATAGTAGAGGTGATGGGAATCGGCTTTATCAATCAGTTTTTTGAACGTGTTATTATCGGCGATACTCACTGTGACATATGCGTGCAATTGGCACACAAGTAGAGAATAGTCAATCCACAACGCACAACTGTAATCGAAATAACCACGAGAAAGGCCGGATGCTATATAAATGCAGTTTGCAGCGCCTGTGGCCTTCCCTGATGGAAGTAAACCTAAATTCTAGCACAGACGCCAAACCACGTGAGCGGAACGGAAGCGGCTATCTCCTTACTTTAGGGGTTCAAGTGCCGCCTACTGCAAATCCACAATGTGCGGGGTTTGACGCGGGAGCGAGGTGTACCACCGTACCTTTCAGTTACCACACCCGTTTCACTCACTCGCCCTGGGGGATGGGCCGCACTCTTACACAGTATATTCATCCCCTGAATCGCTTATTTGTCGTCATCCAGTGAATACCAACAGCCATTCGGTCTTGTCGCAAGTCAAACACGATTGAAGTTTACTCCTGTATTGACTCTGTCGCACAGCCAATCTGCGTATATACAAGCTCGGCCTATTCGAACTCGTATAGAATAGAGGTTGCCCTCACCTGCGCGTCACTGATTCCCCTCACCTGGCACGCCAGACAATACAGCACCCGCCTGCGACTCCACGGTTATATAACCCTCGCCCGGTTGGCATTGTCAACCTCTACTCGTCGCCGGACTGCGCCATCTGCTTCGATCTTCGCGTCGTTTCTACTACCCGCCGAAAACCGTGTGCTGGAGGCAGGATATTATTACATATCAAGTGGCCGACAAAGCTCACGGAATTTTTGGGAGGAATACATACATACCGATGAGGCACATGCTCATAGAAAAGTTAGAGCCAGATTGGTGTGACACCTTATAACGAACGATCTGAACCTGTCGACGATCCTGGAATCTTTTGCCCACCACTTCGAACACGATAATACCGCACAGCACGGAACCCTTGACGTGCTGCCCCTACTACACTCTATATACCAAGCTACAGAACGATCAATCGCATGGGTTCACGACCAGCGACGATCGAGACCCGATCGCGGTCCCATGGACCTCTCGGCGCAGATTACGACCCCTCATTGCGCCCTCTACCGTCTCCCCGCCTACATGTCGCCGGCGATGTCCCCCCCGAGTTGTCGCCGCTCGACGCCTTCGCCGCGCAGAGTCGGCTCCTAGCAAAGCAGCTAGAGGAAGGCATGAGGGGAGAGAATCGCATGAGCCGCCTGCCGCCACTTTCGAGTGAGAGTCCCTTGATCGCTTCGCGGCCGGGGTTCTTTCGGTCTGCTTCCGCCCGTGATGCAGAGAATATCTTGGATGAGCAGTCGTCTCGTATGGGTATGAGAACGGAAGTCGAGAGTGATAACCTTCGGCCCGTCTCGGTGTACCCTCGAATGAGCAAGATCCCCAGCCCCGGTCCGTACCTCAATTTTCCTCCAAGTGAAGATGGTGATGACGAGGCCAACCGCGGACGGAAACTTGGGGGGGCTGGAAACAACATTATGCGCAGTCGAACAGAAGAGTCACCAGCGCCAGCCGGTCAGCTTCCTGGTGGTAAAGTCCAGAACCGCTCTCCATCTATCTTGTCGAGTCGCCCGAGCATTGATTCGATATCACAGCAGCGTCCCTACGATGCCCGCGCCCTTGCCCCACCTCGATCACCTTTTTCTCCAAAGATACCCAGTCCGATGTCTGCGGATGGCTCTGATGAAGAGTCGGCACAGACTGCCCCGTCAGAGAGGAATAACTTGCGTAAGCTCTCGTCGAGCAGTGGCCTATCGACATCACCTATCTCGCCGTTTATGCCTAGATCACCGTCTGTCTGTTCCGACGCCTCTGCTAGCGCCAATCGCCTTTCTAGGCCTGCATTCAATTTCTCGAGGCCACTGAGTCGCGCCAGTGAGCCGCCATTTGAAATGCCCCTGCGGCAGGCATCAATGGACAGCGAGCGATTTTTGCCTAGGGACGATACGGCTCGAACACCCTCGGGTCTGTCACCTGGTATACCTCCAACAAGTACTCAGGAAGCTCCCGCGCCCTCAACTATATACTCTACATTCTCTCTCCCACGTGGCAAAATGGCCCAACCTGGTTCATTAACCAGCCCCAAAGTAGAGCAAACTCCTTCTGGATCAAGCCAATCCAACGCTCAAAATCCCAACGCCTCCAAGAGCCGTGGTTTAGGAGAGAATGGAGCTGAGACTACTCCGCTACCCTCGTCGGGCAAACCCGATCCGTCTCCGCCTCAGGTAAACCCAGAATCAAACGCAGAGAAGTCTGCGGAGTGGCATGTAACAAAGGGGATAGAATGCCATGAGAATGGATCGTTGAACGAGAGTACCTACCATCTCAGGATTGCAGCGCGACAAAATCATCCTACTGGCATGCTGCTGTATGCGCTTGCTTGTCGACATGGCTGGGGGATGCGCGCCAACCAACAAGAAGGTGTTCAATGGCTTAGAAAGGCTGCTGACTACGCCCAATTGGAAGTGACTGAGGATGAAAACTCCGCCAAGGAAGGACAGGCTGTGGATTTCGTGGATCAGAAACAGAGGAAGGCCCAGTTCGCTCTCAGCATGTGCGAATTAGGAATGAGCCATCTCAACGGCTGGGGTATTGAGCAAGATAAAGCACTCGCTTTGCGGTGCTTTGAAATCGCTGGTGGTATGTTTCCTCGTTCTTTTTGGGAAGTCTACTTGCTAACGTAATGAAATTTGAAGCATGGGGCGACGCCGATGCACTTGCGGAAGCTGGCTTCTGTTATGCTCAGGGGGTTGGATGCAAGAAGGATATGAAGAAGAGCGCCAGATACTACCGTATGGCCGAAAGTAAAGGGATCAGCATGGTTGGCAACAGCTGGTGAGTTTCTACTGCAATATAGTCAAGCGGTTGACAGTCGACTAACGAGAACGCGGTATTAGGATCCACAAAAGCAAATACAAGGAAGACCCCAGTGAAGGTGATACATCTGGGCCAAAGAAAGCCCGCAATAAGTCACAAACTCGGTCTATATTCGCTCGCAAGAAGTCATCTTGAGATTAATCAACCATTCTATTATGTTCAAATAGCTCGGAGTAAAACCAACAAGATGATCCCTCTTGGCAAACTACCAAAGTTATTAAGCTAGTTCTGCCAAATGCACCAGTGAAAAAACCGTGTAACAGTAAGTTTCTTATTTATGAACATAATTGTATTCTGTCTGTAATCTCCTAAAATACACTCACTTAATTTCAAATTAAAAGGGGTGGATACCTCGTCACTACCACAAGTATCAGAGTTGTCACCTAACAGGTTGGAAGTATTACACGACTTGGTTTAATTCCCATAAAGTTGCTTTAGCATCAAATTCTTCTAGGTTGTCACTTTAAGAAACGATGCTAGTATAGATCAAGAAAACAAAAAGGTTGTGAAAGTTAACTGAAAACTGCAAAGGTGTTAAAATCTGCAAAGTTGAACACCAACTGTTGCAACATCCTAACAACTAACGGCGCTGAATAATTAATAACTTAATTGACATGCCAATGACTTTCCACTCCAACGACGAATCCGACAGCTCGAGCGTTTTCGACCTCGATTCCCTTTTAGACGGTATCGACGATGAGACCGATGACGAGTCTTGGCTATTTTACGACGAAGTATAACACCCTCCTCCAGTCCCGGACTCAACTAGAGCAGCCAAAGCCCCAACAAAAGACCTTGAGTCCAGCAGGCCCAAAGCAAACATCTGTGCATACTCATAGCGCCACTCGTCTCAGTCGAGCTCGCCACACCGTCGTTGTCTGTTGCAGAAGGGTCGCTCCGACTGGTAGTTGCTGGTGCCAGAGGGGGTTCCTTGACTGTGTACTCCATAGAAACGTTCGTGCTATTGGTCCAGCCTAGAAAGTAAACAAGTCCATGATTTTCGTCGAGTGTGAATGTTGTGCTATTTGAGTCTCCGACTGCAAGGGCATCCAATCTGTGCCTGAAGTCACTAACCAGGTAACAACGCGCTCTTTAAAACAAAAACTTACAATATGAGTTCCTCCCCGGAATCGTCCATTATTTGTCCTGATGTGATCCTTTCGCCGCTTGCCAATGTATAGTTGAAAGTGTAACTATAGTTTGTTCAGGACCATGACTCTTCGAGAAGGGTGCGAGCTTCCTACCTTCCTGCTCCTCCATCTGGCTGGGCTATGTCAATAATTACGGCGTTTTTACCAGTAGAGTTGGTAGTATTCGCAAATATATTAGCAGACAACATTGTCACTTCACACTGAAATCAGCTCATATCTCAATAAGCTCAAGCTGTCCTCCAACTCACAGTTTCCATCCATCTGCAAGATTGGATTGCTTGCAGGAGCTCGCTTGACAGGTGCATTCTTTGGTGGTACCGTAATATCACACCCGTCCAGTACGATCCTGAAGACACCTCCCCCTACGAAGCCCATATTTTGTCGCATATGACTGAGACGTTGACCCCACAGGATTCCGAAAAACCTGTTCTGCCAAAATGGGACACACTTGGTGCTTGAACCTTTGCCACCTTGGCCAGTGGAAGCTACGATATAAGCAAATAATTAGCTTCTCGCATCCCTAACTCATTAAGATATGGAGAATGCTACCCATCGGAAACTATCTTTGTGTCAGCCTGATATAAATCAAACGAACAAATTGCCCCTACCTCATCACACTCTTCGGAAATTGGGCCACCGTTATATATATCATCCAGTTTTGAACCCTTTATCGAGATGCATCCTTTTTAAAAGTCAGCGAGGGCATTACTGTTTCTGGCGAGTGCTCCTTGCCTTTCGATTTGCATGCGCCTGCCCTGTTTTTTTTCGTCAACCTTTTCCCTTCCTTTCCTCGTCCATTCCAAGTAAATTCATTATTACCGTTTTTCTGGTAATTCCTACGGAGTCCTAATATTGTGTTAGCACCACTGTCGTCAGCTTTTAGATGGGAGAAAGAATGTACCCTCGCAAACGTTGTCGAAGATCTTGCAATGTGTCAGTTGATATTGACTTTTGGTTTAATATAATATAGACTTACTTCGTCTAGTATACCCTCCATGGAAGGGAATCGCATTGTCGGAACACACTCTTTTGCGCAATATGGTGGTGCAGTGGGATTTGTCTCATCTATGCAGCACTTTGAACCATTTGGGCAGGACTGCTTCATTCCATTTCCACAGCAAAAAGAGCCTTTTGCCGCACACGCCAATCCATTCCCACAACAGGTTTTCCCTGAATCGCAATACCCTTCTCCGCAACAACTCGCGGTTGAGGGCGCACAATGTGATCCTGATCCATCGGCGTTTGGACAGCACTTCTCACCGGCTTCACAGACCATATCGCCACAACAGCTACCACCCGGGGGTGAACACACGGGACTGGTACCACCTTGGCAACATCTTCCTCCAGGGAGACAAGATCGTGTTCCACAGCATGTGGCTCCCGTTACAGCACAATTATAGCCACTTGAGAATGTCAGGATACCCTGGAAAAGTGGGCGGATATGAAAATCGAAACATACCCAGCTGGAGCCTCGGGGCAGCAGGTCGAACCTGTGGGGCACGTGAATTGCTTTCCAGTACAGCATTTATACCCTGGCGAAGCGCAGCCTCCCTCCGCTAGACAGCAAGTATCGCCAACTGGACAGTTTTTTGAGTTGTCAGCAGGGCAGCATTCCCTTCCCGCCTGACGACACCAGTTGCTCGCGGGGCCACACTTGATTGATAGTGATCAGCAGTGCTTTAATATGCTCCAAAAAGTGATAAGATTACAGAAATTGGCGCTGCTGCAGGGCATTGCCGGCGCTGTCTTTGCACAAGGCCTTCTAATTCGGGATACGGTGTGGAATCGAATGCCTGGCTGTTTGCCAGGCCATCAAACCCCCCGAATTCCAAAGTACTGTTATTGACCACGGTTTCTATAGGAAGCAGATTGCTATCAGCTGCAGACAAGTCAGTCCTTTCTGAAGAATCAAGAAGATAGAGCTCAAGATTCGCACCTCCAAAAACGCAGAGAGACGGCCTCAATAAGATTGATAATGCAACGAAGCAAGTCAAATAAAAACGATTCATCGTGATAACAATATCTTGGATGTTATTGTGACACGCGTACTATAGCCTAGCAATCTTAACACAATACTCTCATTATTAGAGTAATAGTACGAAACCGCTCACAGGCGTGTTGAGCGAAGAAACAGCATGTTCTTGTATTTATGGACTTTGCTTACAGGGGTGCACGATTCTGACAGCGGGATCGTCGCGTACTACTGCTGTATATAGGCCAAGTTCATAATATAGCCGGCATTTGGCTGATAACTGGAAAGAAATCGGAATGATGTTACGCCGCGGGTCTCCATGTTCCAGGAACACAAATTCGATGCTAATAATAGTATTTCGTTCCACGATAGACAGACACTAACGTATGTTGCTGACAGTGTTTGGGTATTAAGCTTGATGGAATAATCTTGAGAGTATATTATGAGAACGTGTGACGTCCTCGGCTCTTAGTCCACAATCTACCTATCAATCCTTTCACTCACATCGTCAGGGCTCTCTCCGCCTAGGCACCCATCGCGCCAGGTATCCCAGCTCTCACGGCCTTGTTTGTGTCGCACGCTGCGAATCTCGGGCAATGTGACGCCTTCGTAGTCTCCGTAGTTTAGGGAGAGGTTTCATAGGGATGTTATTGGGAAGGGGAAGGAGGCTACTTCTAAACCGTCTCGCCTCGAGAGTAGATGATTCACTTGAACAAGAAAACGACTGAGGGACATAACAGAAATCGAAATTCAGTTTCCTTCGGTGGACCAGCGGATATGCGACAGCAGTATGTAGCAAATGTATTCTTCTCGCCCCCAGATCCTCTAGGCCACAACCGGATATTTCTAGGCCTAAAGAGTCATATTCAGCTGTCAAAGGGCGCTCCCTAATCAGTGACGACCGGTCACATGCCAACCTGACCACGACGACATGACCATCAACCAAAGCAGTGACAGCCTCCTTTCCCGACGTGGCTGAGCTTTGGGCCTACACCACACAAACGGGCAAGATATCTCGTGATATGTTCGACCAAGAAAGTGGCAATGTGGACTTAAGACACCTACTTCGAAAGATCTTTCGAGAGAGCTTGTAAAGTATATTGAAAATGCAGTGATCTATGGTAGGTAGGCTCATAGCAATTCCGCTTGCAGCAACTTGGTTCAAATGCTTTCATCATGTCCTCCAACGCACTATTTTCACATTTAGAACCTGAGTAGAAGACGCCAGAGGATAAAAATACGCCGCAATTAGTGTAAACAGTATCTACCTTAATTACTCAAAATGAACAGAGATTCTTCTCCTCATCAATGTAGCGATACTTGGAAATCCATATCCAACCGTTCTATAAGTTTGAAAGGCAAAAAGAGCCCCGAATTTGTCCATGCCCCAGGGACCCACTCCCGGATATGGGGCGTTATTTGTACTTTTGCTTCTGTGCGGATGGCAGATGGCTTCGCTTCGGAAGCTGTCTGGGCAGTTCGGAGCGGCAGCCAGCCCATGTCGAGTAGTTCGAGTGTTCTTTGAGTGCGGCGGAGGAGACGTAACTTTTGGAAGGTACGTTAATTGTTGGAGTTTATAAACCAACCTAAGAATTATTGCAATAGTGGGTGTTCCACTTTGGCATAGTTTAACGGTTTCGACACTAGTGGAATCTAATAGATAATTAGGGGATAAGGAAGGGAAAATTACATGTGTTCGAGGTTTCTACGCACTATTAATCTGTCATCACCGATTAATGCTCGTCCTGTGACTCTAATGCGTTTCTCGCTGTTTGCCATTAAGAACAGCTTACTGGTGCGGTGTGTCTGCCGTTTAGTGACCATTCTGTCTCGCAGTGGCAGACTATGAATGAACAATCGTAGTGTTGACATTGTGGTTTATGCTAAGAGTGATCTTCTGTAAATAGTTTGTTGAAAACGAGAGTAGGATAGGTATTTCAAGCTCCTTGCGAAGCACAAGAGGGAGCCCGGAAAATCAATGGAGTTTGAGCCTAGACTAAGTTATTGTTGGCTTTCTCTGGGCTCAAGGTCGGAAGGAAAAACTTGTCTGAATTCTGAAGGTCTAACTAACCGTTCGTACAAAGGTCTAATCCTTCATACGAACCTACTAGCGTACTATTCTACCGTGGACTAAACTACCACGTGATTGTACGAAGGTTCTAGCGATAGTCCGACCCTACTCAAACCCGTGTTCTAGGTTACTACGTGTTTGGTTGTTTGGGTAGGTCACGTGACCCTACCCGCCCCTACTTCTCCGACAGTTATGTTGACCAATCGTACTTGTAAACGTACGTCTCCTTTATCCCTTACAGCAACTGCTGTGAGAATTGGTGCTCTAGCAGGCATATACAGGAAATAAATTGAGTGGCTAATTATAGAACTGCCATCTAAAATATTGAAAATGACTGAATTGCCACCCAAACTCTTCAAAATTGCCCAAATGATGTCAATTATGTTGTAGTTTAAGTTATAGCATACTTAAGATGTATAAGGTGGCAATTTAGTAATTTTGAAACAGTTAGGTAACGTAGGTCGTGGGGTAACCGGGCTAATGGGGTAACCGGCCTATCTGTACACCCCACCAAAATCCTGGACCGCAACACCACACCAAACCTCACCACCAAGACCACCACCATGGTTGAGAAAAGGAGTGTTAAGGCCTAGGAACTTGATTTACGACTTTCTGAGGCTATTTTAGGAGTTCAAAGTGGAAAATTTAAAACTGCATATACTGCAGCTAAGGCTTTAGGCCTAAGGGCTGAAACTGTGCGTAGCCGCGTGCGTGACACACCTACACGGTCAGAAGCGCGTCAGAAACAACAACACCTTTCTAAAAACCAAGAACTTATTCTCTTAAAGTGGATTAAGGGCCTTACTACAAGCGGCTACGCTCCTAGCTATCGCATTTTACGTGAGGTTGCAGAGGAAGTGCGGTCAAATAAGTGTTGGGTCTTCCAAACCCAGGTGAGCACCCGTGGAGTTGATCAGCTCAGTCAAGTTAACCATTAACCCATCAAACCCATCAAACCTACTATAGACTGGCAGTTTCGGCTATTTCTAACTAGTGGCTTAGCAGACCCCATTAAACCTACCGGCCTAGTAGCAGACCCGACCGACTAAGCAGACCCAACCGACCTGACTGACTCAATTAACACAAGGAACTCAACAACCACAACCACAACCACAAATACCCAAATTACCGCTTGGACAAGACTAGGTGCTATAGTTTATTCAAAGGCATCCTAATCTACGCGTTAAGCTAGGAAGAAGGGTAGAGGTATTAAGGATAAATAGGGTAATAAAAGAGGTGTTAAGGGGGTAGTTTAATATATACAAGAGCCTTAGAATAGAGCAAAAAATCGAAAACTACAACACTTACAATATAGATGAGACTAGATTTTCAATTAGAACAATACAATTAACAAGAATTATCGTGGATTTAAGCCTTAGGACGCGTTTTCAAGTATATCTAGGAAGGCAGGAATAGGTCTCTACTGTTGAGTGCATCTATATAGACAGAATAGCTATCGACCCCCTAATTATCTTTAAGGGATAGAATATACTACAGAGCTAGATTCTAAAGGACGTTATATAAAAATAGCACTTCTCTACAAATACAAAAGGATAGACAAGCAATCTTTATAGATTAGAGTAGCTAAAACGCGTTTTTAAGCCCTCTACAAGAGCAAAAGCAACACTTCTAAATGGAAAACTATAACAAAGGCTCCTTATTTGCAACGGCTATAATAGCCATATAAGCGGGAGCTTTATATCCTACTATATACAGAATTGAATATCGCTCCTTATATTACCTCCTTATACCTCTTATGTGCTTCAACCACTTGATGTTGCAATTTTTGGACCTTTGAAAAAACACTTTACAACAGCTCTCTTATACCTTAACAAGGTGCAACTCCTATGTATACAGAAAGCAGAATAGATAGAGGCATACATATAAGCAAGAGCAGCAGCTTTTTCAATTTCAAATATTAATTCTGCTTAGAGAGGGAGTAGTCTATAGCCGTTCTAGCCACAAACAGTTATTCGAGCAGCAACGCTACCTATAACAGACAAAGCGACAGAACGGCCATATACTCCTACAGAGCATGATATTTTTGAGAAAGTATTTTTGAATAGCAGTCCACCTGATTTTCAAACACTTCACAAAGCAAATACAGTGCTCTCTTCTACAATAAATCGCGGCATTCTAGATACTCCTACAAAGCGATATATCTACAAGCTTGCAGATGAAACAGAGCGACTAAATACCTGCAATATCCTTCAACAAAGAGAGACAGAGAACCTTCGGTTAATTATCCAGAAGCGTAGGGCTCAAAATAAGGGTAAAAGAGCAGTTTTAAAGGGTCAATTCCACATCTCAACAGAGGACCTACGGTCGCAGGTTATAGAAGCAGAAGAAGCAACAGCTTCACAGAGACCTAGAACAACACCACGACTAAATTACCGCTCTATAATTGAAGAAATGGATAATGAAGAGAGCGAGGAGAGCGAGGAGAGCAATATGGAGCTTTCTGATGATGATATAGATGAATTAGGACTGTAGAAAATTGATTGATTTTTTTTGAAGCTGTTGGTGGGGGTGGCCCCAACCCCACTAGGCGCAGTACGCCATAAGGCGCAGTACGCCACGACCTACGTTACTACAGGTTCTAATTTGCCACAGGTTCTAAATTACCACATATGCTGTTTTGATTTTAGATCACATGAGTTACTCTTAATTCTATGTCATGTGAGTTGATTGTAGTGTCGATTTCGTTTGCAAACAATTTGGGTGGCAAACCTGTCATTTTCAATTTTTGGGGTGGCACTTTAGTCATTAGCCGTTTCTATTTACATGTGATTTTTTTATGTCAAGTGACTTAGGCAGCGCGCAGGGTGGTAGTTTTAGCCATTTTCATACAATTAGGTGGTAGATTAGTCCTTTTGATATCTTAGATGGTAGCTCACATACCTAAGGCAGTAAGCAGACGATGGCAATTTAGTTATTTTGAACCAGTTTGGCGATACCGATTTATTAATGATGATTTTCTACATGGAAATCGAGCAAAGTATGGCAGAATATCTAAAATGTTAAAATAGTATCTTACCTCTACTCCAAGGCCAATCGGATAAATCAGAAATTAAGCTGCCATCTACAACATATTTACGATATAGACATGCTTGCTGCTGCTAGATAGTATAGGTCGTATGAAAACTGTAACGTAGGTCGTGGGGTAAAGTCGGTAATGGGGTAAAGTCGGTAGTGGGGTTAGGACCACCCCATCAAAATATCAGCAGCTTCAAAAAATCGAAAATTAGTCAATAATTACAATGCCAATTCATCTAAATCACTGTCATATAGTTCCTCCTCACT